>JASPKZ010000296.1:0-84073 GCA_030220185.1 Diploptera punctata
GTTTTTAAAGGCATTTGGTACCAAATGACGTGCCGAAGATGAAACCATAAGTTCTGAAAGGCTTTATATTTTAAAATTTTAATGAAGTTTTTGGAATAAAAATATAAATTTTCATTAGGAAACATAAAAAACAAGTACTTATTATTTTATCACAATTAATACAAAATCATAATTTCTGCTAAGATTTTAAATAAATCCATGTCACTGAAAAGTAAAAAAAAAAAAAAACATTGCATGTTGGACATTAAAATGAACATCCAAAATTTGCTTATAATGTAATCATTTTACATTGTTGAATGTATATTTTCAACTGGAAGCCTCGTATTAAAAACTATGCTATTACTTATGATATAATTATTATTTGTAGAAATTGTGTAGGAAAGAAGTTAAAGTTAAGTGAGATAAAGCCATAGTTTACATCACATTCCATCTAGCTCATGTACACATCAGACTGCCTTCGTGGTCATATAAATGTCGTTGCTTTAACATTGCTGCTTTAGTGCTGCTCTTCCGATTAAGTTCCAGTTGTAATGTAAAAAAAAAAGATGTAACTGTGTTTTCATTGGTCGAATAAACTATTTTATCTTGAGCATGTAAGAAAATATAGTTCTCTTTATAACAACTTGAAATAAAGAAAATAAAAGAATTTATCTAGCCACATGTATATATAATTTATATTGGAAAATTTTAAAATTGTAATTAATCATATGAACATGGTTATATTGTTATGCATGCAGAATACGTTGGAATTTCAGTTATTTAAAATGGCCGGTTCTATATAATAATAAAATTATTTACAAACAGTTCAGTGAAAATTGTGCTACATTAGTTCTTTGAGGTTGTGATAACAGAATTTACATAGCATAGGGCATATATTTTGCTCGTAATGAATTTTAAAAAAAGATTTGTTGACATCATGGAAAAGGCATAAAGAAACGGATTAGGTAAGCACATAGACCAATATACTATCTGCTCTTAAAGTGAGCCTCGTCAAAAAAAAAAACCATGTGGACCTGCTCGCTTTTCATTGGTATTGGACAACCGACATACATGTTTAGAAGCAATAAATATACGGAAAAGTAGTATACCTCCATTAAATTAAAAATACATCGTCTGAAAATACTTGTTATTCTTCTTAAATGACAATAATAATATTCAAAACACAGAAAAATATTCTAAAATATATCTAGTCAATAATGACAACTTAAAATAGTTAAGTACATATGGATGATGTATTTGAGTCATGCCTTTTCAGTCAACAACATGGCTGAAAGTGTTGGTTTTCTGTTGCCATCCTAAAATTGTAAAAACAAAGTCTGGCACACCTTCGACTAGTGGTAAAAAAAACTTATTTTAAATTGCATTTCACAACTTTAGTGAAAAGTATCTAGAACTTCGAGGAAAAGTTTATAGTGAAATTAACATGTGATGTTACCGGTGTGTCATGTGTGTAAGTATAATAGTGCTCGGAAAGAAAAAAACACGTAGTAAGGTTGTAACTCCCAGCAAAAAAGGAAGTGTGTGCAATGTGCTTTCATAAGTGTGATGAATTTGTGGCAAATGCAAATTTGAGTTCTAGTGCGTAATTTATTTTTCAAAAAATGAATTATATACTTCACACATGTGCTCCCCTTCAATATGACAGTAATTGTGGAGCATTTGTTTATGTTCGGATCATTCCAACAGCGGATAAGGTATATAATAATTTTTAGTCATAAATAAATAAAGAAGAAAATGTAAGTTCCTAATTATTGGTACAATTTTATCTTATTTCCTTATAATATACAATGATGCCTAAGAACAATGTTTCTATTGATGACAGTTCCGTTCACATTTAAGTCATGGCAGGTGAAGTGGCAGCATGGTTATCACAATAGATAATGGCGGTGAAGTAATATCCTATGCAAGTTGTTTACATTACAACTGGAACTTAGCACAGAACTCATGTCGTTAACAATTTGATTTTAGAACAATCAGAATAGGGTTTTAATTTATTATTGTACAGATTTTATATATATATATATATATATATATATATATATGTATACTGTATTGCATAAAATGTGTGAGAGAAGTGTAGAGTAAGCCAAATGTATGTTTGTGGAAGAGCTCATAATGCATTTTCTTAATTTGAAATGAATAAATATAATTTAACACATTTCGTTACATTTCATTCTCCATTATTTCCCATTCCATTTTCCCTGTAATATAAATGCATATGTATAAATATATATATATATATATATATATATATATATATAATAAAAAAAGTGACTGGTTACATGTAATTTCATAATTCGACGTTTGGGGCGCTGTTGTACAATGTAATTTCAAATTTGGCTAACAGATGGCGCTGTTTTTCATCTACCTGCTTCATAGTTTCTGACACCAGATGGCGCTGTGTTTTTCATCTACCTGTTTCGTAATTTCTGACACCAGAGGTGCTGTAGTAGTATAGTTCTTCTTCTTCTTTTTCCGTTTAGTACCAGTACATGATATTAGATGTCACTAGGCTACTTCTACACTAGCGCGCCGCTTGTGGCACATACGCAAAACTCACTCACCGTGGCATCCCGTCATAAATGATCCCTGGCAAAGCCATATCATCAGCAAATCTTATGCACTTTATTCTTCTTCCTCCCATGTTTACGCCTCCCGTATTACTGAAGCAGTTCTTCATTAGGTCTTCCAGGTAGATGTTGAAAAGGGTAGGTGATAGAGGACATTCTTGTTCACCCCTCTTCCAATTTCTCTTCCCTCTGACATTTCTTCTCCTATCCTCACTTTTATTCGCTGTTTCATATAAAGACTACTTATGAGCCTCCTCTCCTTCCAGTTCACGCCAATTATCTCCAAGATCTTCAGGAGTTTATTCCAATTTACTCTGTCAAAGGCCTTTTCCAGGTCAACAAATACTGCATAAACGTCTTTATATTTTTCTACATATCTTTCTCCTATTGTTCGTATCAATCCAATTGCATCTCTTGTACCCTTACCCTTCCTAAAGCCAAACTGTTCTTCTTCCAATTCGCTTTCCATCGAAGAACGTAAACGTCGATTTAGTGTTCGCTGGAGAATCTTTGCAGAGTATGATATCAGGCGGATAGTCCTGAACTCCTTACATTTCTTTGCATTCTTTTTCTTGGGTATTGGTATTAACACTGTCTCAGTCAATTCTTCGGGCCATTCACCCTCTTTATATATCTTGTTGCATAAACGCAGAATTTCCTTCTTTCCTTCAGCCAAGCATTAAGTAATTCAATGGGGATTCCATCTACCCCTATTGCTTTACCATTTTCATTTCCTTAATTGCTAGTTCAACTTCATCCTTCAGAATTGAAAATCCTTTTCATCTTCTGATACGTCTTCTTCATATTCTATATCCACGTTAGCCGGACGATTTCTTGTCTCATATAGCTCTTCTACATATTTTCCCATGTATTCATAATTCCCTGTTTGTCTGTTATTTCTTCATTATTTTCGTCCTCAATCAGCCACATAGTTTTCCTGCTCTTCTTTATATAGTCCAAGCCTTTAACTTCCTGGTATATTAAATCATATTTTCCTTTCCTCTCCAGATTCTCTAGTTCTTCACATTTCTGCTTCATCCATTCTTCCCTTGCCTTGTCAGTTTCTCTTTTAAGTTCGTTGTTTAGTTTCCTCTAGTTTCTTTTGGCTTCTTCTGTATTGCTATTTTTTCCATTTTCTTCTTTCTTCCATCTTCTCCAACATTTTTTCTGTGACCCAAGGTTTCTTAGTATTCTTGCTCTCTTTGTAATTTTAGATAGTTTATATTATTTAATTATCTCGGGATAACGTCGTTACATCGTATGCAGCGTACCCGGGTTCGATCCCCTATCGGGATAAGTTACCTGGATCATGTTCTCTAGAGGTATTTTATAGCCTGTAAGACAATTGTCGGAAACGTTAAGAGCCAAATGGTCCCCGAATATAACTGTACCTCACAAGCATATCCATATTAATGACTGATTGAATAGATTGTCTTATGTTAAATGATCGTGTTGCCTTGGAAGTGGCCCTAGCATTGACCTTATCTCTCATCCAGAGACGCCCACCTGTCCTTATGTGGTAAAAAAAAAGTATGTGATATCCGAAGTTAAAAATCATCTCCCGAAATGTTGTGTCTGTTGGGAATGGATGGCGTAGGCAATGTAAAAGTAGGCCTATCTATACGGAAGAGGTTAGACAAAGCAAAGAAAGAGAGATAATTATGTAATGAATATTTCTCAATGAGGAAGCCTTTTGTTTATTTTGTAAAACTGGCTAGTAAACTCAGTTTTATATCTACTTACACAACTAAATGACCTTTCAGTTGAAAGGCAATAACTTACAGTTATGATTAAGTGGATTGATGTGTTTGTTAGTTTAAACTTACTCTCATCGCGTCCTAAATCTATGACATATCGAAGAGGTTTTTATGGCTGATATTAAGTACGGATATAAACATAGGCTGGAGCTACAATATTTAGAAGAAATAATGAAGAGGAAATGGGTATAGTGTTTTGGACACATCATGATACAGTTCAAGCAGAAGGAAAGGAAATTGCAAATAGGAGACTAATTTTATAAGCCAAGTGATCAATCAAGTTATTAACAAATTCTGAAGACACAGCTGTGAATTAAATCAAAATAAAAAGTGGCTAAATTTCGAAGGATCTGCAATGATGGCTAAACGGTCAAAAATGGAAGCCATCTTGGTGGAGACGCGCGGCTGCTCCGACAGGAATCTCAGGTTCGAATCCTAGTGATTCCGGAAGGTATTGGTAGTGAATGACTGCGTTATTTTTTGGAGTTTTCCAGTTTCCCGAATTCCATCCCACCAACACTCTCCATTATGTGTTCCGCCGCCAGAATTTGAATCTGGGATCTCTCAATCATAAGTTTCAAATGCTAGTGGCTAAGTCAGCTCGTTTTTCCTGCTCATTAATGTCACTTTAATATCTTAGGTTATATCGCGCTCAGAATCAGAGGTGGGTGTGTAAAATACGTTGTGATGTGTTAAGAATATTCACCGATCCATTCAATAATATTACGAAATGTTTATTATGATGAAATTTGCACTGGTAATTAAATTCCAAACATTTGTCTTGATGATTGAAGAAAACCTGAAAAAAACTTGAGTCAAACTGGCGGGAAGCACGATTTGAACTCGGGACCTACCGACTGGGTGTCTCAAACCCTATCATTTGAGCCAATTCGCTCGAATTAAACAATTTTTTGTCCAATTCCACCAGGTTGTCTTTTAAGACATTTCTGGCATTCATCCCTGACATTAGCAGAACTGTAATCCATTTCTTATGTTTGGGCGCCTTGAAGGCGGAATTACATTACCTCGATGATATTATGGGAGATAAATGATAAACAACGCCAGGAGAGTCCTTAACCCCGTAAATTCCAGATCAACGGCAACCACAGGAATAATTCCCTTTAAGAAAAAAGTCGTATAGTCTGACCGGGAATCGAACCCGGGACGTCATGAATTGTAGTCAGAAACGCTGACCACTATCCCACGAGGCTGGTCATACAAACGAATATATAAATAAACATTATACAAAAATAAACATTTTGAAATCGAGATGGTTGCTATGATACGAGGTATTGTCTACGCCTTGACCTTGTTATGTTGAGAGAATAACAAAATTAACGAGCTCTTATTTGTCTTGTTACGCATGTGTCGTAGTAAAAGTAATTTCATAACTAGGATCGTTAAATAACACCTTATGAACCTCTGTTTCGCATCTTAATGATCCATTCACCTGCAAGCACGATACATCATCACGCAGATTGAAAGTTACGACTGCGATCGAAGAAATTTCTGTTCATATTCAAGCTAACAGTTGAAAGTTTGTTGGCATTTCAGAGAAATCTCATGAAGGAATTTACCGCTTGTGGTGGAAATTCTCTAGATTGGTGAACAAGTGAAAGTTAAGGTTCTGGGTGTTTCAAATTCTCTTCCGGTTAGTTTATATCAATATTAAACAAAAAAGTTTCATTCAACGTAGATTTAAAAATAATATTTTGTTTATAACATGATAAAGATTGATGATTTATAATGCACAGAATTTAACTCTGATATCTGATATCCAGAATTTTATCACAATAGTAAGACTCATGCCTCATCCACTTCCTCTTCGCTCTTACGTAAGAATCACTTAGTAGTGGAAGAGATAATAAGTATTATATAAGATAAGACTAGGATTTTTAAGTAATATTATATTATCCTCAACTCGTGTCCAACTCAGGATTTGGTCGAGGGATGAGATGAGATGAAGTCCCTATATTTATGGAGGTCTGTGAACGACAAGAATGCCGGCCGACCACTCCTGGCTACAGTCATATTGCCGGATGAATGGAATGTAACGAAAAGGATGAGTATGGAGAAATGGTGGAATGAAATCTGTGGCAGGAGATAACGGGAGTAACCCAGAGAAAACCTGTCCACCACGAAACACACATGGAGTGACCGAGACTCGATCTCGAGACCCTGTGGTCAGAGGGGAGCTTCTAACCGCTTACTTCACGGAGCCGCCATAAGTATTATTAACATGAAAAATGGACATATTTGATTATGTGATATTAGGCTATTAGGTACAATAGGTAGGGCTAATAAAATATATAGATTTCTTAACATATGTTATATTTTACACCTTAAAATTCAATTTAATTTAAAATTTATATTGAGTATATCAATTTATATCAAATCCATATTATAGGAATGCGTTACAGTGCTGCAAAATTGTTCAAACATATTAAGAACGGTTTTGTTACGATATACTACTTCATTCATAAACAGAGTGTATTTGTTGAGGTTTTAAAAGAGATCTTGCTGTGCTCAAGTCTTCAGAGTCTTCCTGTAATAAAATTATCTTTATTTATTACCATTTATCAGCAGATTTTCTAAGGTTCGAAAACACTGTTTAAGTTACAAGTGAGTTCAATCTGAATAAATATTGTTATACAGTGTGTTTCTAAATTGTATTCCAGTAACGTAAATTATTATTATTATTATTATTATTAGTATTATTAGTATTATTATTATTATTTTAATTAAGAAACTGGATATGCAGGTTTACAATAAAGAGGCTAAAAATAGTAATTACGATTAAATGTATAAAAATGTGTACTGATAAAATTTTATATAGCGCCGATAATACCTCAAAATTTCGACTCTTGGTATTCCCTCCCCTCATATATCAAGGACGGTCCGACTCAAAAACAGTTCAAAAGTAAAAACTTACTAAATATTTCCTTAAACAAAATAATAAGCCTATACGCATAATCGTATCGTTTTCCAGATATAGGCCTACTATTATTCCTCTTTTATATTTACCGCTGTACACCGCTGTGGTCTCGAGGTAAGCGGCTACCTTGTCACGCAGCGTGGCCCGAGTTCGATCTCCGGTGGGGGCGTTTTGCGGGGTGAGATGTTTTTATCGGGGTTTTTCCTTACCTGTAAGACAAATGTCAGGAAAACTTTAAGGCCCAAACGGTCCCCGAAATCATATGGACATCATCATCATCATCCATCACCATCCTTAGCATTATCATCATCATCCTTCACCGGTGGTGGAGAGCAACGGGAAGCTACCAACACCTACAATTCCCTAGTAAAGCTGCAAGCTTAGCATGAAAATGCTATGATTCCAGTGAAGGACCTGCCTTCGGGCAGAATTACTATGGATGGATATTTCTACTTTCTTGACCAACATAATTACTTAATCAAATTATACGTTACTTTATTGTTATTACTATAATACTGTATATATATATATATATAATCCACTTCTGTGGTCTCGAAGTAGAGTGCTGCCTTGCCACGCAGCGCGCCCGGATTCGATTCCCGATCGGAAGAGGTTCCTGGGTGAGGTTTTCTTTCCGGTGTGTTTCCTCACCTGTTAAGACAAATGTGAGGAAGCTTGGGCTCAACGGTCTTCGAAAATCATCCAGCCCGTCATGATCATCCTTCACCGGTGTGGAAAGCAAGAGGAAAATACCACACCTATTAGTTCCCAGTAATGCTGCAAAGTATAGCATGGGAAATGCTATGATTTCAATGAAAGACCTGCCTTCGGACAGAATTACTATGGATATATATATATATATATATATATATGTCCACCGCTGTGGTCTCGAGTAGTGTGCTGCCTTTTCATCACGCAGAGGGCCCGGGTTCGATTCCCGGTCGGAACAGGCTGTTGGGTGAGGTTTTTTTCGGGGTTTTTTCCTCACCTGTAAGACAAATGTCAGGAAGCTTAGGGCGCTACAGGTCAACGAAAATAGTCCGGCCATCATCATCATCATCCTTATCATTATCATCATCATTCTTCACCGGTGTTGGAAAGCAACGGAAGCTACCACACCTATAATCCCTAGAAAAGCTGCAAAGCATAGCATGAAAATGCTATGATCATATTGAAATACCTGCCCTCGTGCAGAATTACTATAAATATATGTGTGTGTATGTATTATTTTGTAGTTTTTTCCTGTCAATTGTATATTGTGAGTCTAAGCCTATTATGTATTATTAATCAAGCTGTAGATAATTCTTAATTGTTATATGTATAATTAACCGTGATGAAAAAATAAAGAGAAGACCGTACGGTTTTAACTCCATCAGGTAAAATAAAGAACAAGTAATTTTCTAATTTTATCATTTTTATATATGCATAAAAAACAGGCAGATAATACGTAACCACATACAAATCCTAGCATCCTTGCCTAATGAATAACATATATTGGTATTCATGACTCGCGGGTAGCCGAAAACATTACAACTGCAGTTTTTCGTGAATGACAATTATTTCATGATATTCAAAGAGCTGCTTCTATTCTATTTGAACTACCTTCTGAAGTCCCTGGTCATTCATCATTTTAGTTTTCATTTCAATACATCGTTCAGCTGAATTACATGAAAAACATTCATTAAAAGTAACTGGCTTGAATGTAGACTTACAAATACGAGGAAGAAGGGAGCGTTTATACAGATAGAACTGTGCGCATACTGTTATATACTCAGCAGAATAACCCGCTTTTGGTGCAATGAAGTCAGGGGTCCAGACACAGAATACTATACCTTTTTCAAAACATACAAATTCGTTGGCACTATCAAACCCATGGATCATGCCGCGCGACATAAGTTCTCCATACATCCCTATGCTGAGCGAATGGTTTCAATCATCTCTATAAAATCTACTCCTCTCAAATCATTGTTAAAGGTATTCCATCTCATTTTTGGTCCACCAACTGGGAGTTTTTCCTCTGATTTTCTACAAGAAACTTCCATGCCCATTCCTGCCCACATGTCCTGCTCATCGCAGTCTATGGGACTTAACTGTTCTTATTATATACGATTTCGTTTAAAGATCATGTATTCACTGGTATGTAGACTTCTCCATTCCATGTTTATTTGTCTTTGGCCCAAAAAATTTCCTTACAACTTTATTCCCAAATACTCGTAATCTTTTCTCCTTCCTTAAAGTAAGAGTCCATGTTTCGAAACAGGTTTATATATTTCAGTTTTTAACATTTTTTGAGGAGGGTGGCACAAGTGTCCCTGTAATGCATAATGGCATTTATTCCAGAATTGAGTATATGTTTAATCTTCTTTGTGCATATTTGTAGGTATTTGAATTCGGAGACTTCCTCAAATTTCCATCATTTGTCATTAGAGTCCTTTTCAATTATATAATGTATTTCTATGCGTGAACATGTGGTTTAATTTTATTGGTGTTTACTTCTAGTCCCAATATTTTAGTTTTATCAATAGAGTGTGTTCTTTTATTTAAAACAGTAAGAGTGCATGTAGCAGCTTGAATATCAACATTTCTGGTTTAATGAATAAGAATTCTTCCTGCAGTTGAACTAGCTCACCAATAGGGTCTGTTTTCGTTCGTTCCCTTCCCTACAGCGATATGTACAGCTCAGAATATAAGCCTAAGAGTACATATTATTAATTTCAAGAGCAACATCCATTTGTAAGTAAATAAATACGTAAACAAAGTGCAATTACTATTACTACATAATATTACGTAATGTTGCTATTTAGCTTAATAATTGTTTGTCCCATCGGATGGAAATTTTTAGGATCGAAATATCATCTGCTAGCGACTTTAACTGTTGTGTTCCCGAGTCTGACGTTTTCCGGGCTCATAAAAGAACGAGCTCTGAGCAAAATTCAAGCAACCTTTCCCATCCTAGTGATGCCTTTGATGTCTACTAGATATCACTTTGAGGCGATGAGCTAGCCACCTGTCACACGCTGACATCTACACGCCAGTATAATGTCCCTATATATTACAGTGGGATAGTATCCAGTGGATTTCAATTTCTTTAATTACGTTTTGGAGCTGAGAGATCATTTTGGAGCAATTTCATATTTCACAAGAATATGAATTTAGCATTTGTTTGAATGGATTACAATATAAAATATTAATTAGACAGAATATGAAGTTAAATTTTATATGAAGGTGGATTTAATCTCCAACTCGCTGTCCCCCACCATCTTCCCGGCAGCCATGTTGTTTCTCACCGCTTCCTAGATACTACCCCTGAGTGCGCGGTCATTTGAATTCCGCAACTGAGCGCGAAATTTAAATCTTTTTAAGTAGTAAATAAGAAACACAGATATATAGCACAATTCTAACTCACTCGGCTACAATTATATAATACCGCGTGTGAAATTTAAATAACAGGACCAAAACGATAGCCACCTAGATTAAGTTTTAATAAATAGGTAGGCCCACCCCGGGCCTAATGGCCCCAAAGCCCGTCGTTCGTGGGCCAAGAGGCCAACGATGTCCGGGTAACTAACAAATTTCGGGCCAACGAGCCAATTGATAAGTGATAATAGTGAAAACTAAGGGAGTTATTATAATTAATTAAGACAATTTAGTATTAAAATAAATAAGCAAAATAGGTATATAAATAAATTAGCACTTAAGAAATCCCTTCTCCACAGATTTATAGCCTGTGGTAGAGGGGACATCATATATACATAAATATTCATATCAGTTGTTATACACTCTAAGTATCTAAAAATGGTACTCACTCGGACGAGAAGCTACCTTCTCTTAATAAAACAGTAAAACAAAAAAAAAAACAAACTACATCTCAAAACAAATTAGACACATCAAAAAGATCACCTCCTCAGGCATCAGTCGTCAACTACAATTCACTGATAAGCCTGAAGTACATCAAGCCACACGTATGCCGGTCAGAGAGAGACCATCCTCAGGTTAGTTGAGAGATCTCCTGGTACGAGCATGCCTACTGTCTCAACAGACATGACTCACGTATGGCTCAGAGCCCATAAACGAAACACCACAGGACAAACAGTACACAGGATTCCTTAAGAGAATACCGCACCACTAGCAGAGCTTGCTCAAAGCCAGGAGAGCCAAAATATACTGAACTCTGAGGCGGGTCCCTCAAACACTGGCAATGCGTGTGAAGTAACTCACAGTGAACCTGGCTCACCCCAGACAACTAACACTCCACAAAATGTGGAAGTCAGGGACACATACAGCACAACAGACGACACAGATTACCAACAAGTGGGCAGGAATGGCAAAACAATAAAACAAAACACTCAGCCACCTGCAGCAAACACAAACGCCAAATACACAAAACAAGGAGGGAAAGAAGAAACACAAACTCTTCTACTGGTTCTTCTGTTTCCTCCGCAAACTCATTTATGACAAGACCAACACAACAAATGCCTCCTGTCATAATTCACAATACCTACCAAGGGGACATGGCAAGACTAAACGATACATTCACAAACAAGGTATTCTCCCCCTAGCCCTACACTGTGTACTGACTAATCAGGGTACACAGGTTAAAACTTCAACTAGAAGGGATTATGTGAACCTACTTAAATACTTAAAAGAATCTCAGGTTCCCTTTCACATAATCGAAACGAGACGCAAGGGTCCTAAGCGTCGTTAATCCGTGGCGTACCAAGTAACACCCACCCAGAGACAATTGGAGGAAGCACTTCGAGTAAAAGGCTTCCAAATCACAGAATGTAAAAATATGAAATCCCCAACTGGAGCTCCTTATCCCTTATTTTCAGTGGAGCTTCCGGATAACGCTGTTAAATAAGCAAAATATAAACCTAAGAAGTCTGTGCTATTATTCAGTCCTGGTAGAACCATACAGGAATAGGGACCCTGTAGTGCAATGTAAAAATTGCCTAAAATTCCAACATTACAGGGACTCATGTATGGCCTCGCCACGCTGCAGTATCGGTGCTGATTCACACCTAGACACATGACTGCAGGACTGCCTCCGAATTGCGACCACGCTGTGCAAACTGTAAAGGGTCGCACACAGCAAACTCAAATCAGTGCCCAATCAGGAAGGCACATACACACACACATCCTAGGCCCTGCCACCCCACCCTTGGGATACCTCTGGTCGTCATGACCATACTCCCAAGTCCTAGTTCTAGTCCTCCCTAATCTAATCTCGCGTCCACGTTCAAGGTCTCGGTCTATAAAACCAACACTCCAGGGAGAGAGTGTTGGAGTTTTGCATTTCTCGGGCAATTGATGAGCTACATAGTACATCAGGTCACTCAATCCTGATGACCCCACAGTTGGTCCACGGGCTCCATGAGCCTAGCCGGGAGGACTGCTGTCGCAGATCCACCGACTATTCCCCTGTTCTGCCTCCAGGGACGTGTCCTGCAGCCGTTGTGAGACCGGCTAGGGCTACAAGCCCACAGTTTGTCGACGGGCCCGTAGGCCAAGCCAGGAAACATACAGTACAGTAGCTCCCCGCTGGACTGGTCCGAGCCGAGCCCTGGTGTGCCCCCAGGGACGCCTTCTGCAGCTGTTGTGGGCCAGCACGGAGCTCGCAAGCTCCAACAGATGAGCAATTAGTACGACAAGGCGCTCAACTCTTGCCTACCCCACTAATGGTTCACGAGTCCCTTGGACTTAACCGGGAGGACTGTCTAGCAGATCCACCGATCTTTCCCCCAGTGCACCAGCTGGGGATTCTTTCCCGTTTGTTGCTGAAGTGGGTCCAGCCTGAGCTTTAGTACGTCAGGTTGCTCAACTCCTGACGACCTCACAGATTGTCCTTTGGGTCACTCGGGTTCCAGAGTCGGCGCTAAGCCCTCCTCCAAAGACCGCGCTTCTTCCTCCTTTACCGAGATTGACCTTGGTGGTATTTCCCAGCATTACGCCCGGTATTGTCCCATCCAGCCCGTTCGCACAGACTAGGCCTAGTCGTTGTAGATTGCTGTGAGGGCTAGCCCACTGAATCAGGAAGGGCAGGGATGAATTCCATTAGAAACAGGGGCAGAAACAACACTACACAAAACACACATTGCACACACGCCACAAAGAGCACGAGGAACTCCAATAAAAAACAGAATACGAATTAACAGACCCAATAATACACCACAACACGTTCCCTCAAGCACAAAGAGAACAGCTTTGCGCAAGCACTGATAACGTGGCGAGAGAGTCGTGAGGGAGGCGGAGAACCGTGAGTATTCTCTTGGCGGTCCAAAGAGATCCAGAACTCAGGCTCAGCCGCAGCCCACAATGCTCCAAAAGAGCCTCGGGATCGTGCTCCAGCACCTTGAAGCTCGACCCCAATAATTATACCCAAGAACACCAGCAAGCAGTCAACATAACCATCCCACACAATCAGAGGACCCACAAATGCTTGGAAATCCGACTATTTCAGCATCAATGCGTGCAGCAACAACAGGAAACTGCTTTCTAGGCAAACTCAGCAACTTAGAAGCGCGAGTGGCAAAAGTTTGCGAGAGGAGCGGAACAGATTCCTGGAGCAGCGGACGATTGTGGGAAGCCAGGATCCAGTATAGTAAAGGTCCGACTGAACCAATCATTAACCCAACATAGTGGATAGTCCACTCCCCAGATCGTCGGGACGCCTACACAAACGTACCAGACGACAGGAGTGAGAGTCACTCAATACACGAGGATTGGTCTCATCTCGGCGGTATTTGATGCACTAAAACGATTGCAATATGACAACGCTGAGGGAGAGAGCCCACCCTTAGGGTACTGCCACACACGTAGTGTGCACGATTTGTCATCCACCCTATTGAGCTTCTACTTCTACCTGATCATGGGTAGTATGGGGAACTGTGATCCTATTCTGGAATGCTCAAGGCACTCCGTAATAAAAAGAGCAAGAACTACTACACTATTTAAACAAAAATAAAATTCCCATAGCACTAATAAACGGAAACTCCCCTCACGGATATAGAAAAATTCAACACCAAAACTATATTCAACATATAGGTTGGATAGAAACAATAGACACCCGGCGGTGGTGTGGCCAGCCTGGTACTAAAAACCGTCAAACTTACACCTAGTCTACTTACCCATACACATAGGACGGAATGCGTAGCCATTTGACTTAAAATTGGCCCGCCATACGGTAAACACTAATTTTGTACTTATAATCCTCCTCCAGGAGATATCGAGACAATATGATATAGAAAATCTGATAGGAAACAATATACAATATTAATAACTAGCTGGCCGATTTAAATGCCAAGCATACTGATTGGGGCTGACAGAACAAGTAATAGGGGCCTGCAACAAACTCAGGGGTTTTTTTACGACTCCAATAGGAGCTTTCAACTCCTGGCACCAGATAGCCCACTCACTAACCCTAATAACATACATTTTCGGACCAGATATTCTTGATAATCGCTTTAATGAAAAAATATTAACATTCCTGTGATATCACGGTAGAAAATAACCTCCATTGAGACCACCTCCCAGTTGCGCCTTCACTAAGAGTGGCCCAAGCAGAGTTCGAACAATGGACAAATCCCGATTACAAATTAGCAAACTGGACCCAATTAAAAATTAGATATTGAAATTTCATTACAAGATCGCCCATTAAACACGCCTAATGATATTGACAATGGAGTAGACGTAAGCCTAACAAATAGCATAAATACGGCTTATTAACACTAATATTCCAAAAAAATCTATAGAACCAACCAGCCGTATCTCCCCAGATCATATCCTACGCCTAATTAGGGCAAAGGAACGATGCAAGAAGAAAATGGCAAAGGATAACCATAACTTGCATACAGGCAAGAAATTGAATGATATGCAAAAAAGAATCAAGGTCTGCTATACAAACATTCGTGTCAGACACCTGGGAAAATGTAATCGGCAGTCTAGATACTAGGAACATGAAGCGAGAACATGGAAAATGGTTATAAAAGTAACACCATCAATAGCGTGATACATATCCCCCTCTCATCTTGCCTACGTGGGAAAGCTGTCACAGATCAGGAAAAAAGCGGAAGCATTTGCAAATCATCTGGAGCGAACCTTTGTAGCCACCATGACTTTCCCGAATAACCCGCAATTTTACAAGGGAAACGGATAACATGGTCCAAGAATTTCTAAATAGAAATACCCAATAAACAAATCAGAAAAACAAACGTCTGCAGAAGTCAAATGGCTAATAAATCACCTGCCCGATTAGAAAAGCATCTGGCCTTGATGGCATACAAACATAGTGCTGACAAAATACCCAACTCGGAATAGCATTTTTAGCAAACATAATAAATGCTAATGTTGGCGAACTGAAGTATTTTCCCAAAAACATGGAAAACTGGGCGTATATATATTTTTATCCCCAAACCTGGAAAAATTCCTAGAGAACCAGGAAATTATCGCACGATACAACATTATTAAACACAATGAGTAAGGGTATCTGAAAACAATTAATAAGCGCCTTAATCACAATCTAAAACAAGTAAATGTAATTCGGGGTATTACAGAACGGATTCCGTCCAAAACATAGCACCGTTAACCCAGCTAATGAGACTTGTTTGAACATCTCACTAGAGGGTTTTCAACGAAAATTCGTGTCACGATTGGATTAACTTAATATAAGACAAGCCTTCGACACAGTGTGGCATCACGGCCTACTACGGAAAGGTGGTCGTAAACAGGATTAGATGACGGAATAATTCATTTAATAGCTAAATATATAAACAATAGGCAATTCGAATTTGTCTTTCCATAACTCAAATTCCGCCCTGCGGCCCGTCTATAGTGGAGTGCCACAAGGCAGTATTCTAGGACCTCACACCTTTTTCAATATATACCATAAATGATATGCCCCCATGATACAATCGACATAACAACACTCATCTATATATGTATGCAGATTGACACGTCTCTTAACACTAGTCAAAAATCCTCCCGAACAATACCACGCGTCTGCTATACAGATTCAACAATAATCTTCAATATTCTCGAACCATGGTTGGAAAAATGGACAATAAAAATAAACGTATATAAATGCCAAGCAGAGTTTCTTTATAATAACAAATGGGTATTCCTCTATATCGATACCTGCCCCACACAATTAGTCTTTATGGACACAATATCGAGTGGAAAAACGAAAGCCATTTATTAGGTGTAATCACTCGACAAAAAACTACTGTTAAAAAAACAAAATATCCAAATACCTTAGGCAAAGCGTATGGGCCATTGAAGCTGCTATACCCCATTTAAATAACCCATAACAAAACAACTTCGAATAAACACAGGGCAAACAATCTACAAGGCACTATTAAGGCCAGGACTTCACGTACGCAATGCCCATATGGGGGACACGACGCTAGAACTCAACATAAGAAACTGCAAGTTTTGCAAACAAATTATTATATATGATTACAAAAACAACCGGTGTAACACCAGTGACATATAACACGACAAACGGGTGTAGAAAAAAATCGAGGAGTATAATAAAACGCATGGCTCTTAAATTTTATAATACATGTGTAGGCCATGATATAATCCACTCGTGGCATCGCTTGGGAACATATGAAACAGCCAACAACAAACACAAGCGTCCAAAATGGATCCTGGACAACACTTGACACAGTGAAAGATGATAGGGCACACACACACACACACACACTACACACACACACACACACACACACACACACACACACCACAAACACACACACAGAAAAACATTACAACAATTATTCAATTACACATTAACAACATTAGCTATAATGTACATTATATAAATATATAAAAACAACAAATTAAAAACTAATAACTAATCTTACTGGCTACTGGTTTCATCCCACCAGTTCCAGAGAAACTGACATCACCTGACAAACTACAGATAGAACAGCAACAACTGAAGAATACAAAAAAAAAATTAAAAAAATGCACGTTACCATCAATTGTATGATTGATTGTAATAATCTGAAATGTACGCACATTATATTTAAATAAAGAGAGCCGGGATGCCCTCCCAATATTAGAGTCATCCGAAAGCCAAAACTTGGCAAGATCCGGCGTGATCGACTATTCCGATTTGAGGTTTTAGAAGCGGTTTCCCTCACTCCAAAGAGCAAATGCGGAATAGAACCCCAAAAGGTCAGCTGTTCCGACTTTCACTCTGCTAATTTAAAATCACAAATTAATGTTCAAAATTTTAATGCCCTGGGGGCTATGTTATTTTACAGGAACCCGGGGTTCTACCTATTAAGGAGGGACCAAAATGGAGCGCACACCGCCAAACATTAAAGTGATGGCCGCAGAGCTTTCCATCTATCTATCTATCTATATATCTACATAGTAATATTGCTACGTTGGAATATTAATATTCCATAGATCACATCATGTTATAGAGCAATTTGACATAATTTTTATTTCCCAATGGTTGGTTTGTTTATTTATGTGTCGGCCGGTGGCGGTCCGATGTTTATGTTCCTTCGGCTCTTGCCCGAGGGATCACGGTTTCAAGGCCGGGCCGGGTCGATGGATTTTTTAGGTTGCAAAATCCAAGGATCAAGTCTCCGGGAGAACTTTAAAACCCGAGAGTCACGAATTTGAAGATTTTCAGGCTTTGAAAGGACATTTACTTTAAGCCTGAAAAACAAAATGCCTCTAAAACAAACTTTACCGACATTCATCATCAACATAAACCTTAATAGATATCTCATGAGTCAGTATGCCGATCCACATGCAATTCATGACATCTATAGGGAATGAAAACTAACTAAATTATGCTTGGTCTACAAACTCCTGAGAAAGGAGAGGCTACGAGTCAGACTAAAGAGGCCGTAAAGCAATAAATAAATAATGTTTATTTATAGCTATTCATTAACAACCATGTGCCTGCTAGTATCAAATTATTTGTGCTATAAGTTGCATAGCATATAATATGGATAATTTTTATTCATATAGGTATTTTCCTAGAAAACCATGGTTATTAACAGCTGAAGGTACAACAGATGCTCTCTTCTTCACTGTTATGCTATTCAGATTTTGTTTTTTCCGTTTTCCTCCTGATGGTGCGTAGAGCATCCTTATTGCTGTGGAATTATTCTTTGAGAATTCTAGATAAAATAATGTCCACCGCTGTGGGCTAGAGGTAGCGTGCTGTCTTGTCACGCAGCGGGCCCGGTTCGATCCCCGGTCGGGGCAGTTTTTATGGGTGAGGTTTTTATCGGGGTTTTCCTCACCTCTAAGACAAATTGTCAGGAGCACTTTAAGGCCAAACGGTCCCCGAAAACATATGGCCATCATCCTTATCATTATCATCCTTACCATATCATATCATCATCAATCTTCTCCTTCGCCGGTGTGGAAAGCAACGGGAAGCTACCACACCTACACAATTCCCTAGTAAAGCTGCAAGTCATAGCATGAAAATGCTATGATTGCAGTGAAGGACCTGCCTTCGGGCAGAATTACTATGGATGGATGGATATCCCATATAATATAAAATAATAATATATAATAATAATAATATAATAATAAAATGACAATGATAATAAATATCCATCCATCCATAGTAATTTCTGCCCCAAGGCAGGTTTTCACTGCAATCATAGCATTTTCATGCTATGCTTTTGCAGCTTTTACTAGGGGAATTATAGGTGTGGTAGCTTCCCTGTTGCTTTCCACACCGGTGAGGGATGATGATATTAAAAGGGTGATGATGATGGCCGGATGATTTTCGGGGACCGTTGGGCCCTAAGCGTCCTGACATTTGGTCTTACAGGTGAGAAAAAACCCGAAAAAACCTCACCCCAGAGCTTGTGCCCGACCGGGAATCGAACTCGGGCCCGCTGCGTGACAAGACAGCACGCTACCTCGAGACCACAGCGGTGAACATAATAATAATAATAATAATAATAATAATAATAAATAATAAAATAATAATAATAATAATAAATAATGTTTATTTATTCTCAGATTTTACAGTCTCTTTCTTATCTTCCTGTCACTATTTCCAAGATTTAGAACCAATCTCAATTCCTATGTATTTTTTCATGTCTCTTTTCTGAAAGTATCCATTGTTCTGATTGTCTTTGTGTACATATTCATTTTAATATTCCCCTCTTCCTTCTTCCTGGATAATTCTATTCATAAATCTTCTTCAGTAATTTATCTTCCTTCAACCTTTTCATATGATAACAATAATAATTTAATTATTAGTTATATAGTTATTATTATTATTTATTTACTTATTTTTAAGCAGGCAGAACATAAGGATATTGGGATTTCTCTTCTACTCAAACCAATGAAAAAATATTAGACACACAGAAAATTATACATATAGAAACAAAGTCCATTTCTAGATAGTACCTTTCTTCCATTTAATCTTAAAACCATTCATAATGTCATTTAATTTCAAGTTACTAGTATTAACCATATAAATTTATCATATTTTTCATCAAAATAGTCACTTTCCACACTTAGAAAACAGTTTAAAAATTTTTCAGTAATACGTATAAGCAAAACAAAAAAAGTGTTTTACAGAAAATAATAATTTTCATCACATACGTATTATCAAAACTATGAAAGTTACATTAAAACTTAATGCGCCATAAAGTCAGTTCATTACAGTTGTGTCCATGTATCTTACATAAGGCTCACGTGCGACTTTGGTGTCAAAGGGGCTTTGAAATATTAATATCTATTATTACTTGGACTCTGTGTGTGCATTTTATTATGCAACATCATTAATACAAGTTTACCATAAACTACTACCAGTGACTACAGAATCCAGTTAATCATATGGGGTTCCAATATACATGTTCCAGACATTCAGTACACGATATAGATCTATGGACCTTATGTCTGCTTGACCCGTGGGGTTCGATAATACCATCAGGGATAGTAAGAATAATCAGCAAATATAAATAAATTTATAGAAAAATTCAACTGAAATTAAAATTATTAATATTGGTATTATTAGAGAAATAAAATTATACCCGTATTCAAGCGTCAGATATGAGATTTTTCAGATCATTATTGTGATATACAAAATTAGATAAAAATAAAAACTATAGAAATCACAAATAAATTAACTATATTTGCAATAAATGAAAAAATAGATGACTATAGACATAAATAGAAGGAACATTTAGAAAGACTAGATGATAGGAGAATATCGAAAACAATTCAATATAAACCAAGAGGACGACGAGATCCTAGGACAACCGCGCGGCCATGAACCTCCGGGTTCGTTAGTGCTGGTGAGTTAATTACATATTCTTTCCCTCAACCGAACCCATCTTTTGGAGTCCCTTCCTAACTTCCGTGATCATAACAAATTGCTCTAATGTGTTATGAACCTGTTCACCTTGAATTATACGTAATCAGTAATATATATATATATATATATAAACTCTCTGGATTTCCAACAAAAAGTTTACATGTCTTTATTCATTCCCTATTCGTGCCACATATCCTGCTCATCGCAGTCTACGACACTTAACTCTTTTATTATATCAGGTTTCCTATGCAGATCATGTAGCTCACTGTTATAAGTCTTCTCCATTCACTGTCTGTTCATTTCTCTTTGTTATATATATATATATATATATATACATTGTGTGTGTTTAAATTAGGATTCTATTCTTATTTACAGGACGCTCCAACATAAAAGTTAATATTGCGTATAGAAATGTTGGTTATATCCAGTAAGGTGCCGTATGATATTCGATGCTTCTCATTGTTTTCTGTAGATGTTCATTGGACTTAATAATGATGAAATATTTTCTGATAATGATAGAGAGAATATTCTTTCAAAGCTGAACAAATGTATTAAAACAATCGCGTTCAGGGAGGACGTGCATCGAATTTCAACCAGACTACGAGTCTGAAACGATATTGACTTATTAATTTTAATTGATGGAGTTAAGACCGTAAGGCCTTCTCTTCCACTTCACCAGGGTTAAATTATACGTATAATAATAATTATGAATTATCTACATGATTAATTACTTATGTATATTAAATATAGGCAGGTTGACTATATGAAGTTGACAATGGAAAGAAATAAAACATTGTAATAATAATAATAATAATAATAATAATAATAATAATAATAATAATAATAATAATAATAATAATAATGATAATGACCTATAATTTGATTAAGTAACTGGATTGGTAAAGGAAGTTAAAATATAAAGGAATGATAAAAGTATACGTGGAACACGGTTATGTATTGTATTGTCTAAGGAAATATGTAGTGAATATTTTTCTAGAACTGTTTTTGAGTCCTTGATATACGAGGGGAGGGAATTCCAGAGTCGGGTGGCTGAAACAAGGAAGGTTGAGGAATAGTGAGATGTTCGATGTAGAGGGAGAGTTAGAGTTAAATTTTCTCTGGATCGTGTGTATAAGTTATGCTGAGAGGATAGCAAATGAAAGCGAGTATATATAGAGGTGATGTATGTATAAGTAGCAGAGGCAACTGATTCAATATGGTCAGTCGTAACAATTGACTGCTTTATAAAATAATTAATTAGTAGCTACCTGATATGTTTTGTTGTCCTCAACTTGGTAAAAATTATTTTAATTTTAATTCCCTCGTAGAATAAATATTTATATATGAAACATTTAAAAATAAATAAAATAAATGAAGCAACATGGAAACAGCATTTTAAGCATCTCTATTTTAATAGTACTAAAGTTGAAAATAATAACCAGGAGGTACAAAGTATAGAAAAAACAATAAAGGAAGAAGATGAATTTCGAATAACAGAAGAAGTTCAATTAGTTATAAAGGAACTAAAATGAAGAAAGGCACCTGGAATGGATGAGTTAAAGAACGAATTCCTAAAGAGTGGAGGTAAGAAACTGATAAAAGAAATAATTTAATTATTTAATATTAAACGAAAAAAAATCAGAAAATCCCTAATGAATGGAAAACAAGTGTTACCATACCTATATACCAGAAAAAAGTAGGGATGATCCAGAGAATTATACTACGCTTATTCATTCTGTGTTAAAGTTACAAAAGAAAATCTTATATATACAATTCCTCTCATACATATATAATAGTGATGAATGACAAGGATCTAGGTCGAACAGATGTAATATTTATAATTAGGCAAAAAGTAATTAAATATTATTTAAAGAACAGTGATTTTTATGTTTTATAGATTTGACAAATGCCTTTGATAGGAGATATAGTAGGAATCTTGCAAGCGAAATAAATTTCAAGCATAGTAGTAAATTTGATAAAGGATATAAATACTTACAAATACTGTAACAAAGATTTCTATAGGCCTAAATGAGAAATTTACGGAGGAAATTGAGTCTGTAAAAGGAATAAAACAAGGATATTCTCTAAGCCCTTTATCCATTTAATCCGATATTGAATAAAATTATACAAAACTTAAAGTACCTACCAAATAGGAAATAAAAATTTTAATATGTTATGCTGAAGACGCAGTTCTGATTGCCAGAACAGAGGACGAACTCTAACGATTCCATCATCGATTCATGACAACAACAGATTATTAAAAAAATACAATTTATGAACTTTAAATATCTTGGGATACATATCTCTAGCTCTCGTAGATTTATTGATGAAGTAAAATCTCAGGTTTTCAAAGTATCAAGAATATCAGGATACTTACTAGATATTTTATGGAAAAACAAACATGTAAACATAGGAAGTAAAGTAAAATTTTATGAAACATGCGTACGACCAATAATGACATATTGCAGATAATAGCCAAACAAAAAACTCATGAGGAAAGTAGAAAAAAATACTTTAAGAGTCATAATAAACAAAACAATACTTGACAAAATTAGGAACCAGAATGTGAGGGACGAATGCTATATCATAGCTGTTGAGACTTTTATTATAACAAGGAAAAGGGAAAGGAATGCCCACGTGTACAGACTTGACGATACGAGGCTTATTAAAGCAGCGAGGAACCTACATCCTAGAGGAAAAAGAGAAGTGGACAGACCCCTCAAGAGACGGAATAAGATGTAATCATCATTGATATAGTGTGTGTAAATAAACAGGCATACGCCTATAGAAAAGAAGAAGAATATAATTTTCCAAAAAGTGTATTTTTTTATGATGATCTTGAAGCAGATTTTCGGGCTGTAGGCCGTGGTCGTGAGGCTTGTAGTTCCCCGACGTTTCGCCAGAGACTGCGTTCTGGCATCCTCAAGGGTTGTCTTGAGACTGGCAATTACTTTTATTGACATTTATATGTGTCCCGCGCCGTAGCTGAGCGGTTAAGGTAGAAAGCCTTGGCGCAGAGAGCTACGGGACTTGCGCTGGTTCGAGTCTCCATGGGGGAAGAAATTTTCTCATGGTATTTCGGCCAGTATGGGACCAGTGCCCACCCAGCATCGTGAGGCAATTTGGTAGCTACAATAAGTAGCGGCTCCAGGTTGAGGAACCAGCTATAACGGCTGGGGGACTCGACATGCTAACAACATGTCACCCCTACACTGGCTGTTGATCATCTACCTCTGTGATTGACACATGTGGATGTGAAGGGCCAGCAGCCGGCTGGTAAAAGGGCAACCGCTGAAAAGTGGAAAGGTCATCAATCGGAATCGGACATTTATATGTGTGAAAACAATAGAGCCAAAATGCACATTCTCAAGTTGGGGCCTATTCAGTTTTAATTTTAAATAAGTGATACAATGATGGAATTGACATGTGCGCCTTTTTTCTCCTCTTCATTCTCTTTCTGTCTTGATGTTAGTTTAACTTATTCATTTATTCACATCATTCACTCATTCATTAAATGATTATGTTCGCCAAACTGTGTCCGAGGACTATCTTGGCCTTCAATTTTCCTACTCTTTATCCTACACGTGAAGAAACCCTCCCCCCAAAAAAATGAAAAAAAAAAACTTTAGCTTGGAAACTTATTAACGGGACTCGAATCAGGTCCGCTCGTTTGGTGGCAACAAAGTTACGACCAGAATGTCGGTCTGGCTAATTATCAATAAAATTAAGTGAAATAGCAAGCAAATAAAACATTTAAAAGCAATAAATATATACCTGCGATGACAGTCGTCCTCATCAAATTAAAAATGGTTTAGAATAACCATCTAGGTATTTAGGAACTAGTTGCATTTTCAAAGCTGTTCTATTGGGTAAATGATCATTTTAAAACAATTTTTAATTTGTTGAGGACGACTGCCATCAATTGTAAAATTTTTTTATTGTTTTTAAATATTAACCGACCTCCCCCAAAATTTTGAAAAACTTTTAATAATATTTTTAGAAGGCATATTAAGAAAACACAATAAAATAAATAAAATATAATGTACAATTAAATATTTTTTAAAATACTTTTTTTATTTCTGAATATTATTTTACCGTTTTGCAAATTAATTATTTTTACGCAGTACCATAGGTACAATAAATTATAACTTTCCTTAATATAGAAACTTATACATTCAGTTCTTCGTAAAATAAAAATAATTTTGGAAAACGGATGCATTATTTTCTGTCCTGCCGTTAGTAACCTCGTACTTTATTTTCCATGTTCCAGTTTAATAGCCTGTTGAAAAGAAACCAATCGTCTTAACTTACTCAAGCGATCAAAATTATAACTCTCTCTCTCTCTCTCTCCCTCTCTCTCTCTCTCTCTCTCTCTTTCACTGTGGCTCGTCCCTCCTTCTTTTTGTTGACATTATTATCCTTATTTTACATTCTTCTCCACTGAAGTCCTCCTGTCTCTTAGCATCGGTAACAGAATCCGTCTCAGATGTGAATAACTCTCGCGTGTAGTTTATTGAAATGGGATTAGTTCTAATAACTGGAATACGAAAACTTGAACTAAGACTCAACTATTGGCCAACCAAATGTAAATATGTATCTGTGACAGTCACCAGTAGGTCTTTGATTTTCGAAGTTGTAATACGAGGAATTTTTTTTAACAATCGTATTCTTATCTCTTAAGTACTTATAAGATTATTTAAAATGATGTTTGCCGGAATAAATCTCTGTTACAAAATCGACCTTAATTGATCCGAATGTATTTTTACTGCTGATACCCATAATTAATATTTAACAACACTCTTGAATTAACTGTACTGCACAACATCAAACTTTCTGTGCGAAGTAAGTAATGGAATTTATTGATATTTCGAAAGGAAGCAAATACATTTTCATTTACATTGCGCACAGGCCTGCTTGGCCGTACGTGCATTTCTCCATGAATGAAATAAATGAATAAAACAAAAGAATATATAAACAAATACATACATGACTGCACCATAAAGAAGGCATAAAAATGAATACATATAAGTAGGGCAAGGATTTCAATGCAGTAAAAGTTAAGATTGTAATATAGTATAATTAGAAGTTAGACTAGTGTCTTTTATCTTGGTTTCACAACAAACAGTTGAATAATATAATGACAAGTTAGACTTCTGACTGTCTTTTGTCTTGGTTTCACACAGAAACAGTTGAATGATATGTAATATTTGTGTTCCAATCTTAACTTTTAGTGCCTTATATATAAGTCTACGTCTACTGTACGTACATACACAATAATACACACCTACACTCGTACAAAAAATGTATATAGATATAAAAAAGTCTCTCATTTTGTATATTAATAATTAAAAACTTTCTTCGGAACAGATTAAAAGCACACATACATACACATATACCCCCCACATACACACACACATACATGCATACATACATACACACGCGCGCGCGCATTCCATTCTCATCCCTGCAGAGATCAATAATTACACTATCAAGCTATTCAACTTATTAAGACTACTTAATATATAACAGAAATGAAGATCGGAAACAAATACCATATTGAAATTCTTATTAATATCAATATGTATTTCCTCATTGATCTCCAATTTGCTATCCCTCAATTTTCTTACTGCGCCCAAAAAAAGTGTATGTTTTCACTTCACACTCGGTCCGTCCTAAACACCCCAACACACCACTGTCCCACGATCCGGCCTCTGAAATCCCTCCGCCAGCTATTCTAATCTAAGTTGTTCTGCCAGTCTGTGCGAAGATACCTCAAGGCGCCAAACAACAACGCACGTTATTTGCTGTACAGAGGTGAGCGACATTGGAATACTAAGAAAGTACGCCGATATTATCTTTATGAATGGACATAATATATAATTGATTTGACGAAACATTTGTTCTTGCCACCAGGTTGTCTTTTAAAACGTTTCTGGCTTGCTTCCCTGGCATTGGCGGAATTGTAATCTGTTTTCTAGGTTGTGGCCAGATTATTATATATTAAATAGTAGTTATTATTGGTTTATATGCTCCAGTAGAAGGTATAGAAGATGAAAATATAAAATTCTACAAAACATTACAACGTATTATGGATAAAATACCTAAATCAGATTATTTATTACTTATGGGTGATTTAAATGCACGAATTGGCAACATAAAAGAGGAACATACATAGGCACACATGGAGAAACACACTAAATAAAAATGGAGAAAGATTACTGATTTTGCTATGTATAATCATTTAAAAGTTATGAATAGTCACTTCAAACACATTGGACAGTCATAAATATACCTGGGAAGCAAGAGGACAACGGTCAATAATAGATTATGTGATAGCAAATAAGAAATTAGCAGATATTATACTATACATGAGAGTATTCCGAGGTTTGAAATTGAATCAGACCACCATCTGCTAGTTGCTCCAGCACGATTTCCTCCAAGATGGTATAAGAAGAAATCATTTATAACACAACCCACATTCACCTACAAGGTGCAACTATTAAATGATCCTAGCATCCGCTGGCTTTACCAGAAGAGGTTATCAAACTTACCCAACGTAGAAATTGGCAACACTATAGAAGAAGAATGGACCAATCTAAAATATATGTTAAACACAGCAGCCAACGAAAGTGTAGGAAGAAAGAAGAGATGGACAAGAAGACATGGCTTACGGAAGTGGGATGAAAACCTCGCCAGAATTATTAATGATAAACGAGAAGCATATGGAAAATGTCTATCAACGTAACACTTGCTGACGAAATAGTTACAAACAGAAAAGAGCTATAGCAAAAAGAGAAGTTAGAAGATATCACAGAGAAAATTGGTATAATTTTGTTACCAAATTGGAAACGGACATTACAAGACCAAATCCAAAAACATATAAAATACTAAGGCAATTAAATGGAGAGCTACATGAAAGAGTTAAACTAAATACAATTCCTTTAGAAAATTGGATAGAATATTTTCAAAAGTTGTGGCTGCAAAAGAACGAAAATTTAAATCTCGTAACCTCTAACAATAATTACATAGATGCTTTCACTTTAGATGAATTAAATACAATACTCGTCCGCTGCAAAAATAACAAAACACCAGGCGAAAGATGGTATTAACCTGGAATTATTTAAGTATGCCAGCTCTACCTTTAATGAAAGATCTCAATTTTGTAAATGGAATTTATAATGAGGGCCCTCCGCCAAAAAGCTGGCAACAAGCTGTTGTAATCCCATTACACAAAAAAGGGAGATATAAATAACTGTGATAACTTCAGAGGAATAAGCCTTTGGACTCAGGCTACAAAATCTACACCAAGTTGCTCAAATCAAAATTAGCTGGTTATTATGACAAGGTATTAGATGACATTTGACAAAGTCAATAGAAACAAATTATTAGAAATCCTCAAATATGATGGAATCCCAGACCAACTGATAAAAGCTATATATGATATTTATAAGGATAATTATATCCAAGTTAAGATTGAAAATAAAATCTCGGAATGCAGACCAATTAATCAAGGAGTTAGACAAGGATGTGGTCTTTCACCAATGCTCTTCATAATATACATGAACTCAATTATTAAAGAAGGGAGACTACAATCACATGGCAGTATACAACTTAATAGATTATATAATTTAAACACCCTATTATTTGCAGATGACATTATGTTTATAGCGAATTCAGAAGATGACCTACAACGTTCACTCCACTCTTTTCACCAAACGGCAATAAACTACAACATGGAAATCTCAACAGAAAATTCTAAAGTCATGGCTTCCTAGGAAAAGACCCAGTTCGCAGTAAAATTGTTATTAATAATAAAATATTAGAACAAACCAACACATTTAACTATCTCGGATACCAAGTTACATACGAAGAAGAAAAATATTTTAGTCAAAAAATTATAAAATTTAACAGAGTAACAGGAATTATAAATAATATTTTTAAGCCAAACACAGTACAGCAACGCACACGAACTAGAATTTATAAAACACTGGCCAGACCCATATATGTTACGGCAGTGAGGCCTGGACAATTCGCAGTGTAGATGAACAAAGACTAACTGCGGCAGAAATGAAATTTATGAGACGTACTGCGGGCTATTCAAGGAAAGGCCACAAAAGGAATTCTGACATTCTCAAAGAATTACAAACAGAATCAGTCAAGGAATATGTACAAAAATACAAAAACAACTGGGAATCTCACGTACGAAGAATGAGCAGAACAAGAATACCACGTCAGATCTTAAATTAGCAGCCACCAGGCAAGAGATCTTTGGGCAGAACTTTCAAACGTTGGATTGAGACCGTAACAGACACTAGGTCTATCACATGAAAGGAAGAAGAAGAAGAAGAAATTGGTGAATTATTTTAACCTAGAAGGCGGATTATGTTATCTCGATGATATGATGGGTGATAAATGATAATGAGGCGCCAGGAGAGTCTTTAACCTGAACTAAAAAAACATCCAGATCATGTCCAAATATAAAAATAATAATAATAATAATAATAATTATTATTATTATTATTATTATTATTATTATTATTATTATTATTATTATAATAATTCCCTTTAAGGAAAAATTACTATGGTCTGGCAGTGAGTCGAACCGGGTACTTCATGAACTATAGTTAGAAACGCTGACCACTAACCCCTGAGGCTAGTTGCCAAAAAATAGTAGTAAACTGGATTAGAAAAGCGATATTAAATTACAAAATAAATAATTCATTAAAGACGAAATAATTACTCATATTCTATAAAACATTGGAAAAATGTCCTAATTATGACCGCTATGGCATTTGAACTTTCATGTTCAATAACGCAATTAGGCTACTAAGAATCGCCTGTAATCCCTATACTCAACCAACTGAACTTGGTTCACTTCATTGATATCCAATTACCATCTTTCATCCGAATATTATCTCACCTAGCCTAAACTACCTCCTAGTAGTATTTTCCCTATACATTTCTTAATAAAAATTGAAAGCATTTCTATATGTAAATCATTCGAATTGGATGACCTTCCCATCTCAGCATGTTAATTTAACAACTCTGGCGGTATTCAGACAACGATGTAGATTAACAAGTTTCTCAAGCTTACTCGTATATCCGCATACCTAAGACCAAGTATTTACTTCAGGATTCTATTTTTGAAAACTTTAACTTATTTATTCTCTTAATTTAACCACGACTGTAGTCTCAGGTAGCGTCGCTGCCTCGTAAGCAGCGGGCTCGGGTTAGATCCTTGGTCGGGATAACTTTCCTGGGTGATTTTTTTTTTCGGAATTTTCCCTCATCTATAAGACAAATATCAGGAACTTTTTAGTCCCAAACGGTCCCCGAACGTCATCTGGCCATCATAATCATCGGTATCGTATTCGTTATGTTTAGTATGAATGATGTATTTCTTTTTTATGTTCTGTTGTCTGGGAGGAGATACTGGAATGAGAGAGGGGCATGGAAGCTTCTTGTAGGAAAACCAGAGGGAAAACGCCCGTTGGTAGACCTAGAATGCGGCGGTAGAATAACATTAAATATTATTTGAAGGAAGTAGATTATACAGAGGATGATTGGAAAACATTAGCTCAGGATAGGGATATATGGAGAGCTTATGTCCGCGAGGTCATGAACCTATGGGTTCGATTGAGCCAGCGAGTTAGTTTCAACATACTTAATTATTTTCTATCTATCATCGCCATAGACTACAACCTGGTTAAACTCATTTATATACAGGGTGGAAATAATATAAGTGTAATCCATCCATCCATCTATCCACCCATAGTAATTCTGCCCGAAGCCAGGTCCTTCACTGAAATCTTAGCATTTTCATGCTATCCTTGCAGCTTTACTAGGGAATTGTAGGTGTGGTAGCTTCCCGTTGCTTTCCACACCGGTGAAGGATGATGATGATGATGATTATGATGATGGCCATATGATTTCGGGGAACGTTTGGACCTTAATGTTTTCCTGACATTTGTCTTAGAGGTGAGGAAAAACCCCGATAGAAACCTGATCCAGGAAAACTGCCCCGACCGGGGATCGAACCCGGGCCCGCTGCGTGACAAGGCAGCACGCCACCTCGAGACCACGGCGGTGGAATATAAGTGTAATAATTTCTTAAATTACAGTACATTATCGAACCCGTGGGTTCATGTTCGCGCGGAGATAAGCTCTCCATACACCCCTATCCTGAGCCAATATTTTACAATAACGCTCTGTATAATTGATCCCCTCAAATCATGATTAATATTATTTTTCCGCCACATTCTTGGCCCACTTACCGGGCGCTTTGTTTTGGTTTTCCTACAAAGAGTTTGCATATCCTACTTTCATTTCCTATTCGTACCACATGCCCTTCCCGTCGCAGTCAGCGATGCTTAACAGTTCTTATAACATCTGGCCACCCATAAAGATCATGCAGCTCGCTGAGTAATACAAGCGTGTTGATTTTAGTTATAAATATTCCTTGTGACAATTCTAATAATGTATTGTGATCACTAGAGACCGGATGTTAGGGAAAATGCCTATAGTCATTTATTATAAATATTGTAAAAGTGACTTCATATAAGTTCATACCAACGATCCTAGAGTTGTTTTCCAAGTAGTTAATTTTGCCTATAAATGCCATTACAGCTTATAATGACTATAAATGCCTATTTCCATTTTTTCTTGAAATTAACTCAGTTGCCTATAAATGCCTATTACAGCTTACAATGCCTATAAATGCCTATTTCCATTTTTTCTTGAAATTAACTAAGTATTTCAATGAAATCAATTGAAATGGACAAACTTCATGGGACAAATCATTTCATAGAATTCTTCAAGTGTTCTTTTTATAAATTCCCTTAGAATATTTTAGGGTAAGGGCGGCAATAACCCAATAACCTAGCAGGTAGATGGTTTCCCCCTCAATGCACTCCCGTTAGTTAAATATTATATATTTGTCCACCTCATGCATTCCCGTTAAGCGAAATAGCCCTAAGCTATATCCCATTGTATTATGCTCCGGCTCTAAGGCTTGGAGAAAAGTTTTTTGCTTCTTTTCGATACAAACATTACTAAGTGACAAAGAGGGTTCTGCTTTTTTGTAAAAGGCAAAACAAATTCCAAAAGCATATATGATATCTTGGCATGCTATTGATAGCATATATTTATATTCTTAACGTAAGACTGTAAAAAGTTATGTTGTAGTCCTTTTTTCGTAAGAGCCCATTTTGAATATTTTAGTGCCTATATTAATGATTTTAGTGCCTTTTTTCCTGCCTTATTTTAATTTTTAAGTGCCTAACATCCGAACTCTAGTGATCACAAATAAACTATTTTTCAGAAAAAAAAGAGTGGGTTGCACACAACGACCCGGTTTTCCAATTTTTAATGTTTCCATAACAACCAATCTACGGCTGTTCATAGCAAAAACAAATGTCTGAATCATGCCCAATCTCTGTAAAGTTTCAGATATTTTTATAGTTGTTAAGGAAACTATAAAAAATGGAAAATTTGGGCCGTTGTCAGACTTCGAGTGTGCAATCCACAAATCACTCAAAATGTGTAGAAACGTTTTGTTACATTACTTTACAATTATAGCAAGTATTAAAAAAAAAAAAAGTAAAATTTAACAAAATACATGCGCACATTAGGAATGTTACCAATCATCTTGCCTAATATTAATAAAAATACTTTATTGCATTCTCTCTCTTCTTATTATGTTTGCAATAAAACAGACTATAAAATAAAAAATACTAAAAGAAAAGTTGTTTCATTTCACGTTTTTTATGTATTTATTTATTTATTTATTTAGCCTTCTGGGGTTAAGGCCATGTGGCCTTCTCTTCCACTCAGGTAAACATATATTACATCGGAATATAACAATGACAATTAACTCTAATATTAAATACTAAATTAAGATTTGATAAATAGATAGTATCTAATATATTAAGATCTATAATACAAGCATGTTAATGATAGTTAAGATTATGATTAAAACTAATAATAAAATGTATTCAAGCAAGATAAATTAAATATTTGGCAGACTTTCCTTGTCTAATGTAGGCTATATTAAAAGAAACCAAAGAAAAATAATGAGGTATAGAAAACTAATTTTACGTTTATACAATATTTAATCAAATGAAAATATTTGTGAATCGTAAAGTTATTTTCATAAATAATTTAATGTATTAACTGTTAAAAGAATGCTACCAGTGAGATGTAAAAGCTATTTTGTTATTAAATAATTCTTTAGTTTGTTTTTTTAACATTGTTATAGTTTAACAGTCTCTGACATAGGGCGGAAGGGAATTCCATGTATTGGCAAGTGAGACTGTAAAAGGTTATGGATAATAAGCAGTGTGATGAGGAGGGATATAAAGTTGCTTTCAACTGTGCAAAAGTTATATGAATATTCGCCATCATTTATAAGGTTCAGTAATGCACTAATAAATCTCCATTTTTAGTTGAGGAAACCATAATTTGAGACCCAAAATGCGTAAGATACTTTTATTTACCACAATAAATTCGTACTTAAAACCTAAGCACACTTACTTTATTGATATTATTACTTTGTAAAGGAGGAAGAGAGGAAGACCGAAGAAAATTTGGATAGAAGGGGTACAAGCAGCTATGAATATCAGAGGAATAGAGGAAGATCAATGGATGGATAGAGAGGAATGGCGTTTGGTTTCCGGAAGACGGCTGCAGCTGCCATGATACCGGATAATGATGATGATTACTTTGTATAAACCCAGATTTTCTTTATTGAGGAAATTTTAATAACACTTGTTTGAGTTCTCTTCGTCATAGTCAGTAAACATATTGGTTTAATTTGTCGCCAGGAACTGGAATGTGGGGAGGGGAGAGTATAAACAGAGAGAGAGCGCGCAATGTCATGGACAGGTCCACTGGATCTAGGTCATAGGAAAAGAGTTTTGAAGGTCACTCGGTTGTCTTACTTTCTAGCAACATCACGCCTACAATACAGTTACTCTTCCTCTGTCATCTCGACGCTTCGTAAGTAGCCGGTCCATCAAGTTTCCCGGGTGAAGTATTTTTTTGGGTTTTTCCTCTTCATTAAGATAAATGTCAGGAAATCTTAAGGCCCAAGTGATCCCCGAAAATCACCTGGCCATCACAATTTCCGCATCATATTCGCCTTGTTTGGTGTGAAAGAAAAGTTTTGCCTTAAATGTTCGTGTTGTCTCGGAGATGGTCCTGGTATTGGGATGATCACTCATCCAGGCAGGTCTTTCATTTCCTCGTGCGGTCCAGAATTCTTATACCTCTCCAGATAGGTCGTCTGTAACACCCGAGTGGCGTGGAGCTTGTAAAGATATTATATTAATAAAGAGATTAAACTAAGATAAAGGGAGAGATTAACACAATAAATTAAAAATTCTTTTTCTTTTTCATCATCGTAGTATAACCTCTCACCTTATACAACTTACGCCATCCGGGATCCACAGTGGCGAGAGTGGGATTTACACTTTGGATCACACACATCCCTTTTTTAAGCATACAACGACATAGAGATACTCCCTGAATGAGTGATCAGCTCAATACAGATATCAATCTAAGATATCAAAACATTAAGGTGTAGCACGCCATTCACTCACATACAAACTAAACATGGAGAATATGATAATGAAGATTATGATGGCCAGCAGATGATGTTCGGAGACTATTTTAAAGTTTCCCATTTGACTTACGTAAAGAGGAAAATTCCAAAACCAAAATTACCAAGGATATATGCGCTGACCGCGAATCGAACCCGGACCCTCTGGTCACGAGGTAGTGACGTTATTCCAAGACCACAATTTATAAATATCATAGCAAATGCATATACCTGAGACGGAGAGAAAATGAATGGTGATAAATTATATACTATTATAAAACAACACAGAGATAACTGGAGAGAACATTTAGGCATAATAGTAGAAAACATAATCCTAAAAACCGAATTTATATACTGTACAATACACAAATAAAATAGAAGAAAGAGACATTTACAAAAACAAAGGAGTTTATAAACTAAAATGTAGCAGCTGTGAGAAATTTTACGTTGGCAGAACAACTAGGAATTTCAACATACGATATAACGAACATCTCAAAGACTTTAAATTTAATGAAGGAAAATCCAGCTTTGCAAAACATGTCATACATACAGCCCACCAATTCAATACCATCGACAACACTTTATCCGTCATCCATAGAGAAAACAATAAACTCAAAATCGACATTCTCGAAGAAGTCGAGATGCTAAAAGAAACCAAAAACGCTTACCTACTGAATGAGAACTCACCCAGTGACGTCAACCCGCTCTACAGAATTCTCACGAACAACCAGTACCAATTCAGAAGCTGAAGATGAAGCATATATTTCGAAAGTACTCCACATCCCACATCCAAAGTTGAGGAAGACTGAGATCTCAGGTCTCTATTTTTATATTATAAATATTACATAGTGATCTCAACGCTGTTTCGTCATACATTTTAAAATATCAATGCACAGAGAATAAGAAACATGGAAATATCTGGAATATGGTCTCAACACTTCATTGTTAGACCCGGTTATATTCATGAGGCTAAGATTTGATTTCTGTCTGAGAGATAGTATTTTATTTAATGTTGTTCTTTGGCTTCTCGGTAAATAGTTACTCAATTCGAAGACGGACGTCAAAGAGTCAAACAATTATCAGGTGATTTTTATTTCCATGATAAGGTTCTTAGCGTCTCCTAGATTTATCTTTATCTTCTTCCGAAGAAGCCACTATCGTGAATTGTACGCTCTGCAAAGAAATCTCTCGATTCAGGCCGAACTGAACCATGAATCTTCAAGATTCAAAAACGAATCTGATAACAGCTAGACCACCAGACCGACTGTGGAGTGGAGAGATTCAAAATTCTATCTGGATTAATGTGTCCACTTTCTTCAGCTCATTCTGTTAATCATAGAACCTGTGTAGTTCGTCTAATTCTTCAAAGTGTTGACATGTAGGTGATCCACACACGACTTCAGGTCAGTGCGTATTGCACCGTATATATTGTTGAGATCAGTAATTTTAAAATCCATTATGAAGCAATATTTTAATATAATTTAACTTCATACAGAACTGTTACAAACATATTTAAAAAAAATAATGCCTAAAACATCATATAACAATCAAATATTCAAAAATTAAAATTAATAATCGAAATTAAACAGCTGATAAAGTCTAAAAAGCATTAGAAAGAAGCAAAATAAGGTTTTGCAAAACACAAAATAAATCACTAATTAAATTCGATAAGTACGGTCTATCGATAGTAAGCCTGTACAAAGATAACAACCATAGAATAAACGTTTTAGGAGAAATGGAAATTTTAAAATAAGCTTAGCGGTCGCGAAGGGTTCAGATGAAATTAACTTCACAGATGTTTACACAAATTTCCAAAATGACTTATTTATTTCACATCATCTCACTAATTTTACACAAATATTTTTTGTTAATAAGTCTCTCTTCGTAATTCATTCTATTGCTCAGTTCTTTACACTCGCTGATGGATTCATTTATAACATCTTCTTGTCTTCACACTTAGATCACATTTACTCATCCACATTTGGGCATGACTTACTTCTCGACATCCTCGGATTATCCTATATATCCTAGGATAGGAACATTCAGGTATCCCAGTCCAGGCTCATCTAAAATAGAAGACTCGAGAACAGTCTGTTCAAGAATGGAGATATAGACACATGTGAATACTTCTCCGGGGGACACTGATTGCGAGTCAACAATTCACTATATCCGAGAATATCAAAAGCCAGCCCAACAATGCGTCACAATGCTGAATGAAAGCAAACACAGTGACTTTAACCCATCTGTATAAAATTATTTTTTTTGTTTTTATTTATTTATTTATTTTATCTGATGGAGTTAAGACCCTAAGATCTTCTCATCCACTTCACCAGGATTGAATTATAAATAGAATAAGAAGTATGATAAACGATATATAATAGATAATTATAAACTACACAATGGGGAAAAAAAGAAGAATATTAATAATATAATAATAATAATAATAATAATAATAATCATCATCATCATCACTCCAAGGATTAGTCAATTGCCCGTTCCGACTTCATATTGCATCAGCCCAACGATAATAATAATAATAATAATAATAATAATAACAGTAATAGCAGAAATAATAACAAAAATAATAACCTATAATTATATTAAGTAATTGGCTTGGTAAAGAAAGTTTAAAATATAAATAAATATTAATACTTATACATGAAACACGGTTATATATTATATTGCCTAAGGAAATATGAAGTGAGTTTCTTTTTAAACTGTTTTTGAGTTGGGCAGTCCTTGATATACGAGGAGAGGGAATTCCAGAGTCGGGTGGTTGAAACAAGAAAGGATGAGGAATAGTGAGATGTTTGATGTAGAGCAACAATTAGAGTTAAATTTTCTCTCGATCGTGTGTTCAAGTTATTAATAAGCAAACAGAAATAATCAATTTCCATAAACTGAGGATGGAACATGTTCAGAAAGGCCTATGAAGATGTTTATCTGAAATTGTAACATAGTTGAGGACGATTGAGATCTCTGGTACATTTTTTTTTATTATTTCAGCCTTTTATAGTGTTTAGATATACCGACGTTCCACGTTTCATACCAGAAAAAGAAGCCAATAGGAGTTAAGAAACTTCGGCAATGTCAATATATTACAACATGGTACAATGCCAAATAACCGAAGTTATAGTTCAAAGTGAATTTGATTTTATGTCTCATAGAACTATAAATCTTACAAATGGAAAGAGTTAAGACATTAATTTAAGAATAAACGAAGGGAAAAAGACAAATTTTTATCTGACAAAATTTTAATAAAATTGGATATTTTATATGCAATAAATTGGTGTTAAACTTTGTCTGTTACATCAAGGGAAGAAAACATGCTAAAAATATAATAAAGTAGGACGTGAAGGCGGTTCCATAAGGATGAGAATAGAGAAATGTAAACAATAAGAAATTCCCATATCGTTATCCTAATATTATCAGGGTTTTTAGCCCTAGAAGATTGAGATGGATGGTCAAAATGTGCTTTAAAAAATTTTCATTGGGAAATCCTTCAGGAAAGAAAAAATTGGCGAGAATGCATAGACGTTATGGGAGGATATTAATTTTGATTAACCTTAGGGGTCTGAATATCAGAGATAAGAACTTGATCATTGGATGATAATAGGAATCACTAGAGATGGTTTAGCGAATACGTGATTGGACATACGCCATTGAGTTAGTTACCAGTTGGTAAAGGATATTATTTTTTCAAGTTGTCTACCTATGATCAAATAAGTATCTTCTCAAAATTTATGTTGAATCCTTCTTCAAATTAAAATATCAGTTGCCATTTACGACTTCAACAGAGTCAGTTTATATCTCAATTCAAGTTTACACAATATTAGTTCGTATTTGTCCCTTTTTAAACAAGAGCTCAATGTAGATGCAAGCCGGCAACTAGATCGAAGACTACTTAATTCAGGACTACCAAAAAGCATGAATGTAAAAAAAGCAATTTTTGCATATCTAATATGATTGATATGAAACATTACAACTGGCCTATAATCAGATGTCATGTACAGACATACACATTTCCATATAGAAGAAACTTACTGTTTGAGTTTTCTATGTCATGGCTTAACTAAATGATAATAAGAAAATTGGATCATCATATAAAGTATAACGGTCCTTTTATAATAACCCTAACTAGTTTTTAGAGCCGTTCGTTTAATTCGTTCACCTGCCCCATGTCTCCAATTTCTTAAAAACACCTGTTCAGAAACATTAAAACTTAATGAGGACATACACAGAAACAATGAATTGAACAGAAATGGAGGAACCATGCAGGAATATTAAAACTATCACTACCGAGTTGGATTGAGACCCATATGGAAATTAACTCTATTATGAAAATGGACCCGAGCTCCGTGATCAGAATATTAGTAAATTGAGAAGTGAAATTACACTACAAGACACAATCCAACAAACAGTGCAAATATAACTATTATCTGTAAAAAGACAAACACTAATTAACCTAAAACAATTGTGGTTTAAGTTAACGTCACTCAATAATTGTAAATAAGTGGTTCTTTTTCTGCTCCAATATATCGAACCAATACTGTTTTAAAATTATATTATTGTTCTTTCCTTCTTTAAGTTTTCGCGTATACGACATATATGTATCACTAACATTATCGAACCGGTCAGTTCATGCCGTGCAGACGTTATCCTGAACTAATGTTTTCCATTCATCTCCTGTACATTTTACCTCCCTAAAATCATCATTAATGTAATTGTCCCACCTTATTCTTGTCATACTTACTGGATGCTTTCCCTATAATGAGTTTCTAACCCCGTCTCTCATTCCCCATTCGTGCCACATGCCCTGACATCGCACTCTAAGCGACTTAACTGTTTTTGTTATGTCTGTGTTCCCATAATATTATGTACCTCACTGTCATGTAATATCCATTCAGCTGTAGTTCGTCTTTCCCTTTGGTACATTTTTTTTTTCAAATAAGTTTATTCTCAAATACGCGTAATAGTTTTCCCCCGTTAAAGAAGCATTTCACGTTTCGCATCCATATAACATACCGGTAACTGGGAGATTAGCAGTTTTATATTTTTCAACTTAACATTTTTTTAGAGAAGTTGGGATGAAAAAGTATCTGTAATGCATAATAGGTTGCATTTCCTGAATTATATTATTTCGGAATTAATTTGCAATACAGTGGTATTCCGTTACCCTCAAGACATTAGCCTTCTTTATTTGTAGCGGTCATCTGTAAGTTCCACTTCACTCGTACTTCTTCTCACCCAACCCTCTACACGTTTTCCCTTCTTCCTTATCATCTATTCTCCATTTTAAGATCCACTTAGATATTCTATCAGATGTCATCCTCTTGAGATGTCCATAACATCTCAATCGCCATCTTCAATTGAAACACATTTCTTCCAATTTTCCAAATTTATTAATATCTAATATAAAATATGATGATCTTTATCAATAATGCATTCATTAATAAGGAAATATTCATTAAAGTTTTCAGCTTCAAACATGATATGGAGAGACTACACTGATTCCACATACAAATCATGTAGCTCAATTAAATAATCAGGGAATGGCTAAATTTTGCTGCGGTACTGTATTATCTAACAAAAACAATAGAAAATTCAAGTGAAAGTATTTGGCGAGTCATACAGTTCTCGTTGTTACCGGCAATTAAAATACGCATGACCATGAAGTGTTCCTTGAAGGACATTTTGAGGTCATTCAACCTACAAACTTTCTCATTTCATATTCATGATTTCGTAGATTCATTATTTTTCATCTGCATTACATTCAGTCCTAAGTGTTAAATGACAAAGTCTTGAAGGTATAGTACTTGTTTTAATGATAAATTAAAATAAATAATAATACTACCAGTAATAGTAATTACATAATAATAATCTATCTATCTTCGGGTTTTTACAGCTGCTGCCGTCTTCCTGTGTCAAACCTCCAAGATCTATGATCTTGGGCATCTTCAATGTCCTATTGCTTGCATTACTATATTCACGCTTTCCTTCCATGTTAACTTTGGTCTCCCACTTTTCTCCTTTTAATAATAATAATAATAATAATAATAATAATAATAATAATAATAATAACAAAATGATTTGTTACTCGATCCCCACGCATACCGAAATTCACATTCCAATCAACATAGACTCACAGACAGCATAAGTTCCATACAATAACTTCAGAGCTACGAGGATGTTCATAATGCAACAGGAATAAACAAGTCAAAGAACTATATCAAAAGTCTGAAATACATTTTTTGCATATTTCATCACATATGGATATTCAGGGCAACAAAATACCAAACAGTTTGGGAAATGAAGGGAGGAATGACACATCTGAAAGAGATCAATTAACTTTCATTGAGATCTCTTCAAAATTTAAACAAAAACAAACAAAATATGGAAATTGCCACGACAGCACAACTGGTATAAATAAAATAACTCTGGAGATTTAGTTAGAATGACACTGCAACGAATTGAACCGAAAAACAGAATACTTAGAGCTCGTAAAATAAAATATGGCAAGAAGAAATGCCCAACCTGTCCAAAGTATAATACAAAAGAAGCATCACCAGAACACATACTCAACTCAGTAGCAGATCTCTGGAAACAACCTACAGATGTAATCAAATCACTTCAGAGCAATAACCTTATGGACATGGTTTCTTTAGAAGAACCTGGAATAAGCAATAACAATAAAAACATTTCACTCATTAGCAGCGCAGTACTAGATGAATATTAAATGTTTCACCGTGTTTCTATGTTGAAGAGAAACGTTCTAAATATTCATTGAAAGAAAATACTGGAACTTGTATGCTTGAGATTAAGCTACTCTTTGTTTACTTTTATAATGGAATGTTCTTTTGCATACCGTATATATATATATATATATATATATATATATATATATATATATTAATGGTAGAGATTAATATTTTTATATGATGTACGTTTACAAAGGGATATGTTCTTGTTTAGTTCCTGTGTATTTTATACGGATATATGCCTGCATTTTAGTATGAAATTTATAGGCCTACAGTTTTGATGTCATACACTCTTAAGGATGTAAGTTACGAATCCTACTTAATGAACTATAAACCTCTATAATAATATTATAAGCCGCCTCTGTAGTACAGAGTTACTGTGCCTGAGTATATTTCCAAAAATTCGGGTTCAATTTTCGACTGTACCAAATTATATTTCTTAGTGTGTGGGCCCTGGAATGATAACCACATATCTATAGAAGTCCAAGTCCTTGCGGAATAAAAAAAAATAGTATGTAATCCCAGAGATAAAAGTTCCCTCCCTAGATAGGTGTTCATCCTGTGAAGTTAGAAAGGCCTAGACCACTTAATAAGACAAAACAGTTAAGTATCATTTTCTCCTCTGTTTGCCTACCGATGTTTTAAGCGTTGCTTGACAAGCTTTAGTGTTTTCAAGAAGAAAATTGGAACTACTGATTTCTGACGTTTTTAACCGCAAGACAAAATTTATGGAAAATCTTCATGGTGCAAGAATTAAATTTCTTACAGAGAAGCATGCGATGTACACTTGAAGACAAAAAGAATGAGCCGCTTCAAAAGCAGAGTTCTAGTCATGGCCTACTGCGCATGCTCGAAAAGACATAGCTGCGGTTAAATGTTTTAAATACGCTGTATTTGGTTTTAATCGTCTTAAATAGTTTAAACACCAGTGAAGGAGACATGTTTCTAAATATCTACGAGTGTTCGACAAATGCAATATTACTCAAATTGCAACATTTTAAATAAAGTTCAACTCTCGTTCATAGTACAAAAGTAAACAAGGCAAATTAGCATTCGACGTTCGAGTATGTAGATCGTTAAAACTACTTACAACATGATAAAATATATGTGAAAACTGGGATTCGAATCCTCCGACAATTTTTTTATTTATATGTATTTTCGCAAAATATATCCTATAACATTTAATTCCTGCCACATAATCTAAGTCCACTTTACACTATCTTAAGTAATATTTTTGTCTTCGTAAACTCTGTAACACTATTAACTACCGGTATAAATTAAATGTGTGCAGTACCACGTTTTAATAATAATGCTATAATTAATAATATATAATATAGCTTCATATATTTGTAAGTTTATTTATTTATTACGTATTAGTGAGGAAAATGTTTCAGCCTTCAATTAAAATATTTAATTTATACATGTCAAGTCCAGCATAATAATAGCCCACAGATGATGGACATTAATAAACATATAATAATAATATTAATAATAATAATCCATTGATAGTAATTCTGCCCGAGGGCAGATCTTTCACTGCAATCATAGCATTTTCATGCTATGCTTTGCAGCTTTATTAGGGATTCATAGGTGTGGTAGCTTCCCGTGCTTTCCACACCGGTGGATGATGATGCTAATGATGGCCGGATAATTTTCGGGGACCTTTGGGCCCTAAGCTTCCTCACATTTGTCTTACAGGTGAGGAAAGACCCCGAAAAAAGCCTCACCCAGGAGTCTGTCCCGACCGGGAATCGAAACCCGGACCTACTACTGCGTGACAAGGCAGTACGCTACCTCGAGACCACAGCGGTGGACTAATAATAATATTAAATAATAATAATAATAATAATAATAATAATAACAATAATAATAATAATAGTAATATTAATAATAATAATAATTAATAGTGGTAGTAGTAGTAGTAGTAGTAGTAGTAGTAGTAGTAGTAACAGTAATAATAATAATGATGATGACGATGATGATGATGAAAAAAGAATGTAATTACCTGGGGATTCAAATTAACTCAAACTGTACCACGAAAATGACAAAAAATATAGAATTCAAAAAGGCAGATCGGTAATGACAATGTTCAACGGAGTTTTGTGCGATAAGAACATAAGAATAAATACCAAATTAGAAATTTATAAATCCATAATTCGAAGCAGCTAACATACGGTGCAGAAACTTGGCAGTTGAATAAACATTTAAGTTTGAAGCTTATATCTACTGAAATGGATTGTATCAGACGTTCAACCAGACATTCTAAATAGGGGGAGGGGGGAAACACAGAAATACAATCATCATACAACGAATAAAAGTTCAAAATTCAATATTAGATTTTATGAGATGCAGACAACTAGAATGGTATGGTCATATACGTAGGATGCTAGAGAAAATATAGCCCAGACAACCTGTGGAATGGATTTCACCTGGAAAAGGAAAAAGAGGTCGACCTAGATTTAAATGGATGGATGATGTAAAAGAGGTATGAGGGGGCTAGGTCTGGAAGAATTGGAATGAGAAGACAGAGAAGAATGGAGAAAGAGGGTAAAATTCAAAACTTTGGGGTATAGGAAGATGTTTCATTACACTGTAAACCTGTTTATAAATAAATAATAATAAAAAATAGTAATATTTCCAAACAGTTGGTATGTTTTTTCTTTAAAAGTGGACATACAAAATAAAATAGAAAGCATTTTAACAATTTAAAAAAATAACCCCACCGGGTAACTAACCTGCGACCTCTTGCATACAAACAAGCCACTAAGCTCTGAGCTAATCTTTCTCTGTATTGTGGGGTTTAGAAAGAATACTCTTCAAAGAAAGAGTAGCTCTACTGTGCAATTATTTTACTCGTGTGAATCGCGCGTTAGAATTTGAAATAATCGACATCAAGAGTCAGCTCATTCTTTTTGTCGCTAAGTGTACAAAGGCCGTACCCAGGATATTATCTGCCGTTTTTAACCGAAAATCACTAAACTAAAGCGCCAAACGCTCCCATGCAAACTATGGGGAAGTAGTACATCTGCATAACATTTTTCTCCTCTGTTTATCAACCAATTTTTTAGTAGATACTGACGAGCTTCAATGTTACCAAAAAAATGGAAACATTTAGTGCTGCCGTTTTAACTGCAATGCCGCGTTTATGTAATACCTCCTTAATTTTTTCCACAAAAAACATGTGATGTACAAAGGCCATGTGCAAAAAAAATCATCTGTCGTATTAACTGCAAGGTATTAAAATCCAGCGCCAAAGTTCCGATTTAAACTGTAGGGAAGTAATAAATGTACATGTGTCAATCACAGAGTTAGACGATCATCTTGTCAGTATGGAAGTTTCATGTGGTCAGCATATCAGGTCCACCAGCCGTTATAGCTTAACGTGGAGGCGCTAATTATTGTAGCTATCCAAATTCCTCATGATGCCGGGTGCTAAATTAGAATACTATCGTCCCATTATCAGTTACACTCAAACACACATATATACCCTGTATTTTTATTATTATCGTCTAATACGATTTAAAACTAACAATGTCTAATATAATATAAAGTGACGTGTTATTTATGTTCACATTTCGACCACTTGGCGAACACTAGTTAATATAAAGAGATTATTACTGTTATCTATTATTATTATTATTTTTATTATATTAGTCGAGACAATGAGCTGATCACACATCTGGGAAAGTCTCAACTAATACCCTTTGTGTGAACAAAAGTATCGTAAGTATGTGATCCAGAGTTAAGAATACACGAGTCTTCTCCCTATAAAGTGAGGCAGATAATAGTGTATAAACAAAGAGATGGTTGACGTTATCATATAATCATCATCTTTGAACTGTTACATAATGTAAAACACGCACACCTTATAATTATATTTTCTATTCAACGTATAGTACACACAGAATATGAAATAACATTTAGAAATTATTTTTTATCTGCACAACATACTATAGGCTTACGTAAATTACGAACATAATGGATTTACTAGAACCAGGAACTATATTAATGATTAAATGTATAACAAAGTAAACAAACATTTGTAAGATAAAGTGAATATAACGCAATTATAAATTAATAAGATTAAAAAACAGAAAATAATAATTAGTTCTAAATGTGAAACACTATATCCTCATTGTTCCTATGGAAGTATGTAATTCAGTGATGTATACAAGGAATGAAGTGACCCGCCTTATGTATCCAACCGTTAAATACTTCTGACCGAAACAATCTAAGTTTACGCATTGATAGATATTCGTGTTTATCCCTATAGATACCATTTCGTTTGTTTGGACAATTTATTAAAAGTAAACACTCTGCTTATTATTCCCTATCAAACGATACTCTCTCTCTCTCCTCTCTCTCTCTCTATATATATATATATATATTATATATATATATATATCCATCCATAGTAATTCTGTCCGAGAGCAGGTCTTTTACTGCAATCATAGCATTTCCATGCTATGCTTTGCAGCTTTACTAGGAATTGTAGGCATGGTACCTTAACATTCCTTTCCACACCCGTGAAGGATGGTGATGATAATGATAAGGATTATGATGATGGCCGAATGATTTTCGGGGACTTTTGACCCTAAGCGTCCTGATATTTGTCTTACAGGTGAGGAAAAACCCCGAAGAAAACCTCACCCAGGAGCTTCTCCCAACCGAAATCGAACCCGGGGCTGCTCCGTGACAAGGCAGCACGCTACCTCGAGACCACAGCGGTGGACACACACACACACACACACACATATACACGGTGATTACAAATGATTGGAGCGATTTCATGATTTTATTGTAGCGATCTTATTTGACATATCTTCACAGAACTTTAAAGTTATGTATAAAAAACTCATAAGGTTTTTTTTTTGTTTTCTCTCGCAGCCGTGTTTCAGCTTTAAACCGAGAGAGCGCAGCAGTTATCAAAGATGGCGACAGGCGAGGAGAAAGCATATGCTGTGCTTGAATTTCATTCAACTCAATCTGTGATAACTGTGCAACGACACTTCAGAACGAAGTTCGAGAAAGATGCACCGAGTGCCAACTCCATTCGGCGATGGTAATGCGCAATTTAAAGCTACAGGATGCCTCTGTAAAAGGAAATCAACGGGTCGTCCTTCAGTGAGTGAAGAAAAGGTTGAGAGTGTGCGGATGAGTTTCACACGTAGCCCACAGAAATCAACACGAAAAGCGAGCAGAGAGCTGAACATTCCACAACCGACCGTTTGGAAGATCTTGCGGAAAAGATTGAAGCATAAACCTTACCACTTGCAATTTCTACAAGCCCTTACGCCCATTGACAAGTGAGTCGGTTTGATTTTGTACACAAATGCAGCAGTTTATGGATGAGGATGGTTTTTGTGAGAAACGTGTCTTCAGTGACGAAGCAACATTCTTTGTGAATGGCAAAGTGAACAAACACAATGTGCGAATCTGGGGCACAGAAAATCCCCGCGTTATTGTGCAGCACATTCGCGACTCCCCAAAGTTAGTGTGTTCTGTGCGGTTTCTCAGTTCAAAGTTTTATGGCCCTTTTTTCTTCTGCGAGCAGAACGTTACAGGACACGTGTACCTGGACATGCTGGAAAATTGGCTCATGCCGCAGCTGACGACCGACAGTGAGACCTTCATCTACAGCAGGATAGTGCTCCACCACACTTCCATCACGATGTTCGTGAATTTTTAAACATGAGATTGCCAAACCGATGGATCGGTCGCAGTGGAGAGAATGATCAGAAATTGTTGTCATGGCCTCCACGCTCCCCGATTTGACGCCGTGCGATTTTTTTGTTTGGGGTATGTGAAAGATTCAGTGTTTGTGCCTCCTTTACCAGTAGACTTACCAGAACTGCGAGCTCGCATAATCAATGCCTTTGAACAAATTAATAGGGACATGTTACGTCGAGTATGGGACGAACTTGATTACAGACTTGATATCTGCAGAATCACCAAGGGGGAGCATATGGAGCACCTGTAACATCTCAAAAAAACCTGGGAAGTTGCTCTATGTATCTGTAAAAGTTCGTGAAAATATGTCGAATACTACAGCTACCATAAAATCATGAAATCGCTCCAATCATTTGTAATCACCCTGTATATATATATATATATATATATAACTGCATTAAATAAATTTTAACATAGGTTGAAATACGTATCTTTGAACATGGATATATATATATATATATATTATATTTTACTTTTCTGTTTGACTACATAAATTTTTATGTTTTTTTTTCTGACTGTTTCCCTTTTTTATTTTACTTTCCACATCTAAATCCAGGTTGAATATTTACAATCCCCGAACCCAGTGGAAGTCAAGGGCTGTACCTATCTCGCCACAACAAAAGACCATCATAGCCACCGAAGTAGATCTCAGAAATTAGTCATGTTTGATGAAATCCACACTTTTTGCAGTTCATGATCCTACGTTTTATAACATATTTTCAGTTATGTACTGTTCCTCATGGGAGCCACATTCATTCAGAATCAGGTGTACAATAAAGCTGAAAATAAAAATTAATGTATGTCTCTCTGCTTAACAATATATGTAAACCAGACGTTGGGCGGGAGTGAGCTTGAATAGGTGTGAGGCATGAGGTAGGGGGAGCAACAGAGACGACACGTGAAGACAGTGACCATTCCTAAGAATTGCGCGGAAGTATTGCTGGCGTAAAAATTTATTTCAATAGGTTTATTATTATTATTATTATTATTATTATTATTATTATTATTATATAGGCTTTCAATATTATGTATATGTATTTATTTTAAATTAGGCCTATGTGTATATATAAATTAAAAATATAATAACTATCAAAGGCACTATCGAACAGATGGTTGACAGCTGCGCGGATATAAACTCTTTATACATTCCTGTCCTCAGCTAATGTTTTACAATAATTCCCTATATAATTCACCTTCCTCAAATCATAGTAAATATTATTCTCCCACATTATTCTTGATCTACTTGTTGGGTGTTTTCCCTCTGGTTGTACTACAGAATGTTTACATTCCCTCTTTCATTCCACGTGTCCTGTCATAGCAGTCGATCAGGCTTAATTGTTCCCACTATTAAAACATGTATCTCACAGTTAAATTCGTATTCGGGAGGTCTCAGGTTCATATCCCGGTGCCGAACAAACTCACCTAACAATCAACTTATTAGAACATATTTAGTTTATTTATACTATAATATAATCTTTACCCCTATCTCCCTCTTGATCTGTTTTATAATTTTTCAGCGCTTTCGGTTAGTCGGCAAGGCGAATCCTGGATTGAAATTTCCTTAACAGAACCCATTTAATTATATCAATTAATTCATAATTACTTCATAATACGGGCGGATGGAGTTCGTTAGTCCTTGCAAGACAACCCATCTAGGAGAGACAACTCCGAAATAAAACGGGGCAGGCTGAGCTCTGGAGCTGGGTGAAGGCGATCAGCCAAGGGAGGAAACCCCGAATAATAAACCCGCCATGAAAACAGGCTAGCAACCCACTTCAAGGTGTATCTTATACATTGCTCGCAGTCCCAAGGATCAAGCCTCGGATCAAAGACGGAAACAAAATACGACAAACTAGGAAAAGTACGATTTGGAAAAAGAAAAACATATTAAGAATTGCTACTTGGAATGTTATGTCTTGGTTTAAAAGGAAAGAAGAAAAAAATACAAGAAATAAAAGAAAAAAATATAAAAATTTGTACATTATCAGAAACAAAAAAGAAAGGAAAAGGTATGACAAAAATTGATGATTATATATTTATATACAGTGGCCAACCGAAAGAAAATAGAGCACAATCTGGAGTAGGCATATTGCTACACCAAAATGTTCGAAGAAAGTATAGAAGATGTTGAGTATATAAATGATAGAATTTTACATGTAAAAGTGAAGTTGCAAAATAATATTATACATTTTATAAGTATATACGCACCTGATATATCTAAACCTTTGCAACAAAGAGAAGCATTCTATGAAACTCTTCAAAAGGTTGTATCAAAAATAAACAATAGAGAAAAAAATATTATATTCGGAGACTTCAATGGAAGAGTAGGGAAAAACTGTTTACCAGGCATTACACAAAGGTTTAATGAAGATGTCAGAAATGAAAATGGAGATATGCTCATTACATTTGCTGCAACGAATGCTTTAAGAATTAATAATACATTTTTTGATCATCCAATGAAATATAAATTCCGCTGATAGGAGTGACCACAAACTAGTTTTGTGCAAAATAAGAATACGATTGCCAAACATAAAGAAACGAAAGTCAGTGTATATAACAAAATTTAATATTGAATCATTTATAAATGAAAGCACAAGACAACTGTACCTGCAAAGATTAAAGGAAAAACTGCAACAAGTCCAAACGGATACACAAAATAGTGTAGATCAACAATGGCAACAAATAAAAGACAGTATATTAAATGCAGCTAAGGAAGTAATAGGACTAAGACAAGTAAATGTAAACAGCAATAAGAAGAATACTCCATGGTTTGTACCTGAAATTAAGGAAATAGCCAAAAAGAAAAAGGAATAATATTTACAATTTTTGAAAAATAAAACCCCTGAATCTTGGAAAACATACACAACACAGAACGCAATATAGCAAATGCTAAAATTAGAAAAATTAAGCAAGATTATTCGGAAAAATATTCCAAAGATATGGAATATGATCTATATGGAGGCCAACGAAAAATATGGGGAACATTAAGAAGAAATAAAATGGAAATTAGGGATAGTATACAAACAAACAAATTGACAATGCAAGAATGGAATAATTATTTCCAGGAACTATATAAACAAGAAGAAAATAGTCAGGAAAACAATCTAGATGTTTATGAATATCAAAATCAAGATGAATTAATTGAAATAAAAATAGATGAAATAACCGACACAGTACAGAGATTGAAAAATCGAAAGGCTGCAGGTCCTGATACGATAACAAATGAAATGTTGAAATATGGAGGAATACAACTGATAAATGAACTACAGAAGCTATTCCAAAATATCATAATAAGCGGTACCACCCCACTAGAATGGAAATCGAGTATGACTATCCCAATATTTAAAAAGGGTGATAAAACTAAACCAGAAAATTATCGTGGAATTACATTACTTAATAGTTCTCTAAAAGTATTCACAAAAATATTAAACAATAACTTAAACGCATTAATCCATATTAAAGACCAACAACAAGGATTTCGGAAAAATAGATCCACATTAGATGCAATTTACATAGACAAATTGTGGAAAAATCATGGGAATTCAATAAACCAGTATTCTTATGTTTCATAAATATGAAGAAAGCTTTTGATAGAGTACAGCTTGAAGATGTTGTACATATCTTGAGAGAGAATGAAATTCGTAATGAACTGATTAGAGCAATAATATCAATTAATACACACTGCAAAACAGTAATCAAAGTAAAAGAACAGCAAACTGAATAAATAACGCTCACAAAGGGCATCAGGCAAGGTGACTCTTTAAGTCCATTCTTATTTAATATTATAATGGATAAAATTATTGAAAACATACCACCACGTTTGGGTTATAAAATGGGAAACACTAGATTTCACTTAATATGTTACGCAGATGATGTCGTTCTCCTTTCAGAATCTGAAGATAATTTACAAAGATCTTTACATCAATTTAATATAAATGCCAAAAAATACAATATGGAAATTAACACGAATAAGACAAAATGCTTAACAATATCAAAAGAACCAGTAAGATGCAAATTAGAAGTGGAAAGAAAAATCATAGAACAAGTGTCAGAATTTAATTATTTAGGTGTATTAATAACAAACACTAAATATTTAATAAAAGAAGTAAAGAAACAAGCTGATAAAGCAGCACAAATATCAGGATCTATGAAAGATTTAATTTGGCGCAACAAACATATGTCAATAGAAAGCAAAACCCGCATATACAAAACGATAGTTCGACCAGTTATCGTATATGGAGCAGAAACTAGAGCTGATACAACAAAAACTAAACAAATAATAAGCACATGCGAAATGAAAATCTTAAGAACTATTCAGGGGAAAACATTATTTGATAAAATACACAACACAGAAATTAGGGACAAATGCCATATTCAAGACATAATCAAATTTATTATAGATAGACGAAAATATTGGAAGGGTCATATAGAAAGAATGGAAGAAAACCGGCTTGCAAAAAGAGCTAAAGAAGATAGACCAATGGACGGGAGAAGAACAAGAGGAAGACCTGCCAAGAGATGGATAGACAGTGAATGTACATCCAGTACGTCTTCCTCCGAGGAGTGATTTTGGAAATAAACAGGATGAAAATCCTACAAATTAAGTTTAAGAAGAAGAAGAAGAAGAAGAAGACTTCATACTATTGTTAAAAATGACATGATTTTAGACGTTAAAACTTCTATAAATAATTTTTTTTCATGACTAGTTTTACATTGTTGTTCTTTTTAGTCCTTATAGTGGGCTAGAGATAGAGATATATATCCTGATATAATTATGTTCTGATCCCTTGCATCGATTGATATTTCATGATTTCAGAAGTTCTACGTTATGTTAAATTTGATTTACACTCAAGACATTAAACTCCGAAAAGATACATTCGTAAGGTAAATTGAAGACCTATTCTGTAGAGAATAACAGGTGTACTCCGATAATGTTAAGCTATTTTTATTCCATTAAATTAGTTTAATCTCTCACCTTATAAGTATAAAAATTAATCAAACATATGTCTCAAATTATCTAGAACCGTTTAACATGGGCATGTTGTAATTAAATTTTAGTATATTATAATCACATATTTCAAATTCACTGAACTACTTTGATGAAGAGAGCCTCATTTTTGAGAGAAATATAACTTCTTAGATAGATGTTAAAATATTAAAATAAACTTTTAAAAATATTGTCTCGCTTAAGAATGAGAGAATCTTCATGGAAGTAGATCAGTGAATTTACAAAACACAAATATATATACAACATTAAACAGTTCCACAGAAAATGCAACATGAGTTCCGTTAATTTTATACATAATTGTCAAACTGCTGACTTTTTTTTTAAATCTACAACGTCGAGTCTATCGTCACTAGGCCTACAGGGTAAAAAAAATAAACAACACTAACATATTAGACCTGCAAAAATAATCGATGTAACTAAAAAAAATTCTACGTGACTAAAATCGAACCTACGCCAGCGGTGTCTCACGAAACTAACAATACGAATATAACATGAAAACGTCAACAACCGAGTTGAATTCAAAGATACTGCACACACAACACTTTATATTTAAATACACCTTTTTACTCATGATAGGCCTAAGAAGAGTTAGTTAATTTTATAACATTATTGTTAAATTAAAATAATCATACTGATATAGAATTATTCCTCAAATAAAACATAGGCATTACATATCTATATAACATAAGTTGATTTCTAGTAATTAATGTTTGGTAACTTACCGTTAAAATCCTTTAAATGTTGTCATTAGATATTCAAATTTATTTATATATTAAACACTCGTTTGTAAAATATTTATCGTGATAAAGTAAGTTACACACTTAATCACTCGTTGAAATCACTCGGTGCTGTGAATATTTGACGATGTTATGACTAGGGTGGAGGCTGTACTGAAGTAATTGAGGTTGGAAGTGTAAGTAGAGAGAAATTTCTCTCATCACACTCTAGTGGGAGACATGTTAACTCATCCTTATGAACAAACGGAGAAAGGTTTTGGAAGAAAGAGAGAGTAAACCACTGCACTCCTACGTACATCCATGTCTACAGGTAGGCAATTAAGGTCAAATGGATTATATTAACCGTATATCACTCTTCATCTATTTATTACCAAATTGTATATAATAAATAATAGATGTTTATTACAGTTACATTTAATGAGGTCAATGTAAACAGAATACCCCAACATCTTACTTCTTTCCTTTCTATCTTCTTCACCCACGATTTTAATTTTTATCTCTGTTTATGAAATAGATACCTACAATCGATAAATGTATTTACTATTTTCACTTATTTGTGTTCAGTTTATATGCGTACTTAGCGTATTTCAAAACGAATATTAGAAAGTTTCCTATTTGAAGGATCAATCTAGTTTGAAGGAAGCATACCCTAGTTCAATAAGTGGATAATAATACCTACCTGCCGATCTAGTTGGCATTGGTGTTAGTGTTTGAGATTAATATTCGGGAGATCTCAGCTTCAAATATCGTAGCCTATCAAACTGACCCTTTTCCTCAGTCTTGAAAACAGACTCTGACTTGGTAAAACATTACCAGGTCATCCTCGTCATGGCCATCATCACCGCACTACCGTTAATAATTACTTACTTACTTACTTACTACATACTCACTGGCACTATCGAAACCGTAGGTTCATGGCCGCGCGGACATGCGCTCTCCATACATCCCTATCCTGACCTAATGCTTTCCAATAATTCCCTGTATAATCTACTTCACTCAAATCATAGTTAATGTTATTTATTCTCCCACTTCATTCTTTGTCTACCAACTGGGCGTTTTCCCTCTGGCTTTCCTACAAGAAGCTTCCATGCAAGTCTTTTATTCCCCATACGTGCAACATGTCCTGCCCAATGCAGTCTACGAGACTTAACTGTTCTTATTATAACTGGCTTCCTATAAATACCATGTAGTTCATTGTAATGTAGTCTTCTCCATTCACCTGTCTGTTCATCTCTCTTTGGTCCAAAAATTATCTTAAGTACTTTATTCTCAAATACTTGTAATCTCCTTTCCTCCCTTAAAGTAAGAGTCCATGTTTCGCACCCATATAATATAACTGGTAGAATAATAGTTTTATACATTTTCAGTTTAACGTTTTTTGAAAGGAGTTGGGATATCAAGAGTCTCTGCAATGCATAATAGCACGCATTTCCAGAATTGAGCCTATTTTTAATTTCTTTGTGTATCTCATTCCTATTTATGATTATTGTTCCTAGGTATTTGAATTCAGCCAATTCCTCAAAAATTCCTTTATTTGTCATTAGCTGTCCATTTCCATTATTTAATGAATTTCTACGTGTGACCATATATTAGTTTTATTGATATTTACTTCCAGTCCTAATTTCTTAGTGTTACTCAATAGTGTGTGCGTGTTGTCTTTTAGTATCTCCTCGCTATCGGCCAATAATACTACATCATCAGCATAAACTAACAGCTTAATAATACCATTGAGTTGTAAGCCTTCCTCATTCTCTGAAGATTTAATGGCATGCTCTAGTACAAAATTAAATAGTAGAGGAGATAGTGCATCTCCTTGCTTCAACCCATTCTGGATTTCAAAAGTGTCCGAAAACTGTTTGCCTACAGGCACCCTACTCTTTGTGCCATTTAGACACATTCGTATAAGTCTAACTAACTTTTTAGGAATTCCGAACTCCAGCAGGATACTATATAACTTCCCCCTCTTAATTGAATCATATGCTTTTTTGAAGTCAACATATAGTTGATGTACAGTACCATTATATTCCCATTTCTTTTCTAAAATCTGTCTGATACTAAAAATCTGATGTCTTGTAGACCTGTTTCTTCTAAATGCACATTGATAATCTCAAAGAATGTCATCAATATCGGGAGTAAGTCTGCACCGTTCATAATATCGTTAAAAATAAATCAGTGACTTTTTTTTCCGGAAACGGTAGGACAACAATGAAAACACAGACAATTAGATACATAAAAAGATTAATGAAAGTATGTGACCTCAGATGCTGCATATAAATAAATACATATTCCTATAACGCAACTATCAATTAATCTAAAGAGGCTATTTATTCATCAACCAATAATATTCATTCTATCTTATTAATATTGTAAAGATAGTGCATTTTCAAGGATTATGTATACATTATGTAAGCTTTTCATAATAATAAATACATGTTATTCATCATTTAACAAACCTCATTTCAACTGATGAATATTTATTTTACGAAGTATTAAATTTTACGATTGGTTTCTTCAATTCATATCGCCTTTTAGGTAATGTGACTCATAAAATTATATAATTTCCAAGTAATAGTAAATTAGTACACAGTAAATTTATCTATTATAAAAAGTCAGTTACCGGTACTTTCCGATAAGCGTCATCATCAATTATAGGCTAGTAAAAATTTATTATGCATTCATAAATACAATATTATTAACTGTTATCGTAAAATCGGTTCAACATAAATTCAGGTTCCTGAAATATCGCTTTGATTATACAGAGTGTCCCATTCAAACCTCCCACATTTTAATTAATCATAACTAACAAAGTATGCGGAATTATGAAATGAGGCCGGTATTAAACGATACAGAAACTCGAAGAATTTTGATGTCTACACATTGCCACACACTAAACCTCTTCAATATTTGCACCATTATAGCACGAACAATATCAAGCCTGTGTTGGATTTCGTGCCACGTTCTGTCCAAGATGTACATATGTACTGTTGAAATTGAGTCAAGGATACGGGTTCGTAAATCCTGAAGATCTTGAACTGGAGTCGCAAACACACGGTCTTTTACATACCAGAAAACGTTTGTGCTCGTTGCTGACGAGTCGCCATTTTGTTTTATGTCATTATTGAAACTCGAAGAATTCTTTGAGTTTCTCTTTCTTCTAATTCCAACCTCATTTCATAATTCCGCACACTTTGAGAGTTATGATTAATTAAAACGTGGGAGATTTGAATGGGACACGTGTGTATAATAATGGAAATATGCATTACATTATTAACGAAATCGTTGCACATAATACAAATAACTGATAAATGCATTTAAAGATAATCTACGGGACAGATGTATTTATGGATGTATATATGATAGGCCTACTGTTATATTCTTACACAAAACGAAATTCTATACAACCATTGAATTTAAACACAGTAGATATTTCGGACACAAATTATACATAGTGTCTATAAAGTCTTCCAACATTGCAACTTCCTATAACATCATCATCAACATCAAGGCTTAGGCCATCTGGCCCGTTCCAACTTCAAGAGATTTTGTCTCTCCATCTAGAAAATGGTCTTTCATGACTTCTGTATCCTGTAGGATCTGCAGTTTAAAATCATTTTAGGAGGTCTATCATTTGGCATTCTAAGTATATGCTCGTACCAATATAAAAATATTAAATAAGATGAAAACTATAAAAGTTAGAGTTGTGTGGTTTATGGCAGATGCAAGACAAACTCTCAAGCTTTTTTTTTATCTACCATAACGTAAAACCAGAAGAAAATGCAATGTGTTGTATGGTACCATGATATTATAATCAATAGGCACATTGTACCATATCTACCGCATTAGATGTTTTGCGGGCGACAAGATGTGCACATGTGGAAGTACACTTACATTGCTTTACAAATATTGAGAGTTTGTCTTTCATCTGCCACTGACCACCAACTAACTTTTATAGTTTTCATCTTATAGGAGGTTGTAATCTTGGAAAGGCTTAATTGGCACGGTGTATAATATATCAATTAAATCCAAACTCTAGCAAAATAAACTATATACAAATAGTTTTATTATTTAGTAAAACAATTTCTCTCATTATGTTAGTTTTTCCTCCCCCTCTATAGGTATATTTACGTGCCCCACGCCACACAGGTCTTAAAGTCCCACGACCTATCAGGGGAGGATTTGAAACAGTTCCAAGAAAAAAAAAAATTATTTTTAACTTGGCTTACATTATATCCTACATTTCTTTCTCAGTTTGATATTATTATACTCTACATTGTTCTTCATTTTATTATCATTTATGTGAATTAGTTTTATATTTTGGAGTTCATATTACTTTATAATATTCTCTCCTATATTTGTATTTTTTTGTTTTTATCTCTCATTAAGTAATGCATGTTTTCTATGTTTATTAAATTCTGTAACCCGAGGACGAGTACTTGCTCTTTCCGTAGCAATATCATATCATTATAAAAAAAATATTCTGAATTTTAAAATTCCAATCTAATCTGCATTAAGGTAATGCTGTGAGTAAAAGTTAAGTAAAATTCTACATAATATGTTGTATAATATAAAGTACTTAAATTAATTAATACCAAGGAAAGAAAAAGGGAAAAATAGAGAGTTGGTTTCTCTTGAACACTAAGTTCTTTGAATCTGATTAGGTTTAACTTTCTCTGCAATGAATTGATTTCAGAGAATTGATGAAAGTTGTGCCATTATCAACATTCTAATCTCTGCAATAATTGTTATATATCTAAGTGGGTTCCATCTTAAATTAACACTTAATATTTTTGTAATAATTCCAAACTTTTATTTTATAATTTATTGTCACAATTTTAACAAAACATATATTAATATAGGCTTTAAATCATTAATAAAAATCAACAATTCACAGGAAATTAGGAGCTATTTGGGCGTTAGACTTATTTAAAATAAATCTAAATTTAAATTTGCTTTAACTTTGATTTGAATATTCTCTTCAGGTTTAATGTATCCACACATGCACCATATTCCTATCTGGGCTACCGTTTTACAATCATCCATGAGGTCTACTTTCCTCAATCCATGGTTAATGTTATTCTCCCACCTCATTCTTAGTCTACCAACTGGGCAATTTCCCTGATTTACCTACAAGATACTTCCATTTTCCATTCGTACCACATGTCCTTCCCATCTTAGTCTATGAGACTTAACAGTTCTTATTATATCTGGTTTCCTATAAAGATCATGTAGCTGATTCTTAAGTAGCCTTCTCGATTCGCCAGTCTGTTCATCTCTCTCTGGTCCAAAATGTTCCTTAGAACTTTATTCTCAAATACTCGTAATCTTTTCTCCTCCCTTAAAGTAAGAAACCATGTTTTTCATCCACATAATACAACTAGGACTATAACAATGCTATATTTTTTCAGTTCAACATTTTTCGAGAGAAGTTTAGACGACAAGAGTTCTAATTAAAAACAATTGTAATTGCATAAAATAGTACCGAATTATACATTACAAATTTTTAACTTTCTTAAATTAATATTGAATTAAACGTGGTTTCTACATTACTCACAAAAATATTGTGGTTGTTATTCTTCTGACCAACATGAATGCGTACATAGACACACACTACTGACAAAAATATTGCACATAATAAATCACTATAATAATATATCAGCAATTTTTCTTTAAATACTGAGCATTTTACTGATGACAGATGATATGCACTGCACTGCCACACACAAAGCACTGCGCAGTCGTGTACAGTGACTAATTGTTTAACAGGATCTTTTCTTCCCCAAAAGGCACATGTCCTTCAATACCAAGCGAAAACTTCGTGGTTAGAATTTATTATTACATCACTTGAAGGTTGAAGGATTCAAAACTACCCTCACAACGTATAAACTGTGTCAATTAATTAATTTATATTCTAACATACCTGACGGGTATTAATTGTTTAGCCAAGGTCTATGTTTCTGATATTCGTCATTGTTATAATATCCAGGAAAGGCGTATTCATGTGTTAAAATGCACAGTTTCTTCTGTTGCTTATATGGCAGAGGTTTCAAACATGGAAGAAGGCGTGAAACACATTTGGGAGACCAAAAAGACTTGGGAATAATTTTCTCGACTTTTGTTCATGGATTAAAGGTTGGGTAAATTTAGCTGATCCCATGCTGTAGCCGAGTGGTTAAGGGAATTTGCCCGGGCGCAGAGTTACGGAGCTTGGATTGATTCGAGTCTCGATGGGGGAAGAAAATTTCTCATAGAATTTTAGCCAGTATGGGACAAGTGTCCACACAAAGTCGGTATGAATTTGGGTAACTACAATAAGTGGCGGCTCCATGTTAAGAAAATCAACTAAAACGGCTGCAGGACCTTGCATGCTGATCACATGTCACCTCTACAATGGCTGGATGATCGTTTGCCTCTGTGATTAACACATGTGGATGTGAGGCCAGCAGCTGGCCTGTAGGCTAAGGAATTTCTAGGTCTGTTGTGTCATGGAGTTTTAGTTTAGCTGAGTTTAAATGTCGTTTAGACTATGTAATACCATTTCAAAAGTGTTTACAAGGAATGAGCATTTTTATGAAAAAAATTATTTACTGTACATAATTATCTTCTTCGATCCTATTTAGTAAACACCGAAAATGGCCATGACAAAAAATGCGTGTATGTCTGTTATGCTCTAGCGGCCACAATTTCTTCCAAAATCAAACTCGTATATAACAGTAAATTAAGAAAAAGAAGTTAGAGTTGTTTCCAGAAAAATCGGACTATTAGGAAGGGATTTCACTTGAAGCGAAAATTTAAAAATCGGTCTAGCGGCCACAGTTTTTGATTTTTCGCAACAAAACTCTGTATATTCAATTGAAATGAAACAAGATATTATCCACAGCGAAATTCGATTTTCTTGTTACATAAAACTTTCCTCATTAGAGGATTGCACAAGGACAAAGTGAAATTTTCGAAATTGATGAATATGAAGGAGAAAGTTTTTCCTAAAAGCGAAATTTAATAATTTCTCTAAGTGATTGGACTCGTGCGAAGTAATAACAAAATAAATATATATAACATAAATCAACACACTCAGGCCATTATTCAAGTTGCGATAGATTTCGCTTAGTTTGCACAATTCTGTGTGCCGGACTTTTGAATACTATCGCGATGAATTTTGTGATAACATATTCCATGACGAATATTTGAAAGGATGTACTTCATGGATCCTTGTAAAAATTCTTGAAGAGTTGGAAATGGTGGCAATAATCGTTTATATCCATCAACACCAACAGTAATAACGTGAAAATGCTAAGCCACAGGTGCAGATTCAAAATTCCAAGAGCAATTATCAATTTCGAATGAAGGTAAAAGATCATCAGGTCAATTCAGTAGTAGAGAGGTCGAAAATGTCATGTGTGCCGTAACAGTTCTTTCAGGTCAATAACACAATAAGATGACAATTTTTAATGATTCGGACACAATAAAAGGACGCGTTTGTAGAATTTTCTGTTGTCACAAAATAATGCAAAAAAGTATTTTTATTTTCTATCTTCAGAAACAGGAAACAATTTACATTATTTTTTCACGAGAGAAACACTTCTATTGTATAAGCCTGGGTACTAAACTTGGGCCTCTAGACACCAGCCAGAACAAGCTGTTATATCACAAAGGCTGACTAACTCACTGGCTCTCTCGAACCCGAAAATTTATGACCACGCGCATATACGTTCTCCATAACATTCACATTCTGTAAAATTTGTTTCCTTCAAATTGTGTCGAATATAATTCTCCCACCTCATTCTTGGTCTAGTTACTGGGCGCTTTGCCACTGGTTTTTTATAATCCGACGCTTTCTCAGTAGCTTTTCTACAATCAAGTTTCGAAGCCACTCTTTCATTCCCCATTCGTGCCACATGTCATGCCATTTGCACTATATAATGTTTGTTCCTTTAGTATGAAAACAATATATAATATGTCTTGTGATAGAGCACTTTGGAAATTCAAGACAATGGCAATGTGTACATTTTTATTGGAACCGTAGTTCTACTTTCAGAATGTAACACGACACAAACTTATAGCTCTAATATTAACCGGTTTCCTTTGTTTCACTCCGGATGCTCAATATTGTACCCATACTGTACAACCCAGCCAAGTGAGCGGAGAATTTTAGTACTAGGTCACAAGAAAGCATTACATCTTCACAAGAACACTTTTTATTCTACTTTTTTTTTTAATAGGCATGTCGACTACTGGAATTCCCTCCCCTAATGGAAATGGACAGCTAATGACAAATGAGGGAAATTTTGAGGAAGTGGCTGAATTCAAATACCTAGGAACAATAATCACAAATAGGAATGAGATGCACAAAAAAATTAAACATAGCCTCAATTCTGGAAATGCGTGCTATTATGCATTGCAGAGACTCTTGATGTCCCAACTCCTTTTAAAAAAAAGTTAAACTGAAAATATATAAAACTATTATTCTACCAGTTATATCATATGGGTGCGAAACATGGACTCTTACTTTAAGGGAGGAAATGAGATTACGAGTTTTTGAGAATAAAGTTCTTAGGAAAATGTTTGTACCAAAGAGAGATGAAGAGACAGGTGAATGGAGAAGACTCCATAACAATGAACTACACGGTCTTTATAGGAAGCCAGATATAATAAGTACAGTTAAGTCTCGTAGACTGCGATGGGCAGGACATTTTGCGCGTATGGGGAATGAAAGACGTGCATGGAAGTTCTTGTAGGAAAGCCAGAAGGAAAACGCCCAGTTGGTAGACCAAGAATGAGATGGAGAACAACATTAACTGTGATTTGAGGGAAGTAGATTATACAGGGAATGATTGGAAAGCACTAGATCGGGATAGGGATGTATGGAGAGCTTATGTCCGCGAGGCTATGAACCTACGGGTTCGGTAGTGCCAGTGAGTAAGTAAGCAAGTAAGTAAGTAAGTAAGTAAGTAAGTAATTAAGTAAGTAAGTAAGTCGCGACGGGTTGCCGTGCACTTGACACTTTGAAGTCAATCTCATACAATATTGTATAATTTTCCCCTTGATGAAATACATTCTTCATCATTATTAGTTTTAATTTGATTCAAATTATTCCCATATTTAATTTTACTTTTGCCCTTTCAGTTCAGAATAAATCGACGCATATGCAGTAATAACACTTTACACGCATATTGCAATAATTTATTTTTATTGAACATAGTTATCATAAGTAATGCCACGAGTGATTTCCAAATTATCGATAAATTCACGACTCTCGAAGTGAGGAGTGAATTTATCCAGAGAATTTGGAAATCAAGAGTGGCATTTGTTAGGACTATTTAACGAATAAAATTAAGCTGTTTACTCACAACTCATTATTTAACTATAGTTATTTTAAAATATTTATATATTTAATGTAAACGGTGATGTTTGAAAACAAATGAGAAACGATAGGTACGTTTCATCTGCTTCTTTTGTTTATCACTGCAACCAGATCATACTATTTATTGCCAAAGGAACGCTCTCTAGTGGATAAAAATGAAACACATCAAACAGTATATTAATTCATTTCTGATGTCGTATGATGTAAATATGACAATTATATTTTTCTGCATTATTACCTGGGAAAACATACATTTAAGAAAGTGCAAACAGTGTTTTTTTTTGGTGGTATAATAAATTGCTACTAATGTTTTTATATTAACTCCTGAAAGCGCTATGTGTTGACATCTATGCACTATATATACAATCTGGTAGCCGTATTTCTCATAGGCTCAGTTACTGCAAAATAATGGTCAGAACTGTTCAGAATATTGTAAGGAGGAGCTTTCTTTAATATGGTAAATATAGCACTGATAAATATTTCGTGAAACACGACTCTGATTGGTTGTAAAACAAAATCATTGAAACGTGATTGGTCATTGACTTCCATTTGGGGCATCAGTTAAATAGTCACACTAATTACTGAGAATTTTTAGAAAGACCGTAAGTCTTGTCGAGTTAAAATTAAGCTGCTGATATTATTAGTAATATTATTATCTTGTGTCTGGAGCAATGTGACAGTTCTACATTCCCCGTACTTATATTATTGAACTTCATCATCATCATGAACAAATTCGTTTTAGGCCATGTGGCCTGTACGGTAAACCTAGCGAAGATGGTCTTGATCTTTCCACCGATGTTTTGGTCTTCCTTGGTCCCTATGTCCAGTTGGGTATATTGGAATGCCAATTTTGGAAGTCTATTTCTTGCCATTCTTCTCAGATGATTTTTTCCATTCTTGTTGGTATTTTTGGATATCTTCATTTAAACTTGCTACTCCAAGTTTTCTCTCTGATAGTAGTGTTCCTTTGGTGATCCAGTCTATTAACTCCTAACAATGATCGTAAGAAGCGCATTTGGCTTACTTGAAGTTTATGAGAGTTTCTTTTATTTAAAATCCAATTTCACTTCCGTATTTTAGAGCAGCTTTGATGTGACGTTATGTAATCTTATATTTTTTTCTCTGTCCTCATCTGTTTTTACCAAAATGTCTTCGTATTACCCCATTCATTTTATTATATTTTTGTAATTTTGAATCAATGTCACTCTTATACTCTGGAAATACACTTCCTAAGTAGAGAAATCTGACACTTGTTCTATAATTTTTCCATCAATCTCAATTTTCACCCGTTTGTATGTTTTTTCCACACATTGCCATTGTTTTGGATTTTGATGTGGAAATTTTCATATTATATTTGCTGGCAATTTTGAATAATTGATATGCTGCTATTTGTAAGCTATCTTCAATAGCAGCTTATAACAACATAATATCTCCGAAACCTGAAAAACATTTTTTTTTATTCTAGTAGAATATTCCCGTATCGTCATAATTAGTAAGTAAGAATCCAGAAGAGAATGGGTGTAACGTACAGTGCAAAAACAACTTAACATTGATCTATTTATTGCTGCAGTATCATTTTTTTTTCACCGAGCAAGTTGATTCCGAGTGTATAACGTTGGCTATCATTTTCTCTCATTAGACTATTAGCTGCAATAATACTTTTATATTACTGAGCGAATTAACTGACATTGCAACGCTTGAGAACTTTATTCGGTAGACATATTACTTTAAACCCCAGAACAGAACAAGAAGAGTGACATTTTCGTGTTTTTATTCAGTTCCAAAGGTAAAAGCTGAGGAATTACTGGTCCCAACGATCCATTTAAAACATCATACATTTCGTATTTGATTCAAAATATTAGGCTAAGTGAATTTTGACAAGAATACATACGGAGTGAATCATAAATATAGCTATATGTTTGATCGCGTTGTGCGATGAAAAAATTACTATTACAGGAAATATTAAATTGCCGTTGGAAAGGCAATTATTCAAATTACAGCAATGGAATAAAACAAAACAGTGTAGAACTTACGTCATTAGTCAAAATGGCGTTGAATATGCAACAGAAAATTGAAATTGCTGCATGGGCAATAACGTATGCTAATGATCGCGAAGCCGCAAGATGGGCAAGACGTGAGTTTAAAGTATCCAGCTGTCGACTGTGGGGAAGTAGAGAAAACGACTGCTGGAAACGGGAAGGATGCAGAATATCAAACCTCCTGGAAGGCCTCGCATTAGCACGGATGCAGAAACAACGAAGAGAATTCTAGAGGCGTTCGACGCTAGCCCACAAAAATGAACTCGTCAAGCTACACGTGAGCTTCATATCAGTCAATCGAGTGTGTGTCGTGTTTTGAAGCGTGAGAAGTACCCACCCCTTCAAACCGATTCGTGTCCACGAACTTAATGAAGACGACGCTGACAGGCGGATAGAATTTTGTGAATTTGTTGTAAAGGAATCAGCAAACGACGAACATTGGTACAGAAAATTGCACTTTTCTGATAAAGCTGTTTTCCATGTGAACGGACGTGTTAATCGACACAATTATCACTATTAAGGTAAAGAGAATCCCTAATGTTATTGAAGAGACACATTTAAGATGCGGCAAAGTCACGGGCTATGATTGGATGGGAAGGACTGTCCAGGAAAAGCGAATTTTGGATGACACTCTTAATGGTGATCGGTATAGTGATATCCTTAGACGAATTGTCCTGCCAGTAATGCATGCAGTGCTGAACATGAACAATGTTTATTCCAGCAGGATGGTGCGCCTCCTCACTATGCAATTGCGGTGAGGGAAATTTTTGGATGATCATTTGCAAAATAGGTGGGTGGGAAGAAGTGGCCCCATTGAATGGTCAGCCCGTTCCACTGACCTCACAGCATGTACTATTGGTTGTGTGGTTATTTCAAGGAGAAGGTTTATGGCCTGGAAACCTGAGAACGTCGACATGCTGCTGAAATTAGTGATTGAGGAAGAAATTAGAGCTATTCCTCTAAACATGTATCATAACGCAATGAATGACTTCCCAAAGCGTTGCCAATTAGGCTTGGATGTAAACGGCGAATAGTTTGAAGCAATAAAGTGACTTGCTTAGTGATGTAAGTGATTTGTTTTGTTTTGTTCTATTGTTGTAATTTGAAGGATTTCCTTTCCATTGATAACATCATATTTCCTTTAATAATAATATTTTCGTCACAAAAATGCGATCAAACGTATAGTTATATTTCTGAATCAGACCGTAAATACACACAATAAACCGAAGTTGACTGGTATACTCGTAGACACGAAAATAAAAAAAAGTTGAACTCTCTCAAAATAAAGAAGTATAAAAATTAAATTTAACGCTTCTTTCTTCTACACTATTCCAGAAAATATCTGATATATGGGTACGTTAAGATTAAAATAATGAATTTAATATTGAATTTCCATTATAAATTTCTAGGGCTTGTAGAGGGGTGAGTGTAGATAACGTTTTGAATTGGAACCTTTGCCCGAGGACATACTGATTTCATGCTACAATTACAACTTCGCATTAAGCGCTTAAATATCCCGCTTCTGCAGGGGATAAATTTATAGGAATTTAATGATTTAAGATTCAATTAATTACATTTACACAACTGAACATTCACTGATTTCGTAATAATGCCAAGGAAAAATAAAGTAACTTTAGTTTATCACTGTAAGAATAATTGTTTATATCAAACATCTCTACTGTACATAATATTGTGATTAGTACATCCACTAGAACAGTGGTTTGATGTGACGATCACCAAGCTCGTTACCTCCGAATCATGTTATTGTACACTCGTTCCTTTTTACAGTGACAAAGTGAAGTTCCTTTTTTATTTCTCTTGACTTTGGACATTGTCACGAAATTAGTGGATGTTCTGTTGTGTGAATGTAATTAATTGAGTCATAAATAATTAATTACCATCGACTTATCCCCGGCAGACGCGGGAGATTTAAACGCTTAAAGCTAACTTATACCTGCAGTGTGAATATGGTACATTTGCGAACAAAGGTTCTAATCAAAACGTTATATTTTGAGTCCCCTCTAAAAAATCTAGAAGTAAGTAATGGGAATTTCTGAATAGCCTGTACACCAAAACTAACAATTTGTTTCGCTGATTGATTGCTACCACATTCATATCTGGTTCTCAGGTCCAAACCGGGACACTATTCATAGGTTTTAAGAACATAAAAATCTTAATTTAGCTTCTTTTAAAAGGGAAGTAATATCTTGGGTATAGTGTTTTATATTTATAGCACTGAAGAACCTTAAGCCTGAAACGAGAGAGCTCTGAACAAACGTGCTAACTTTCTTACACTCACTTTGATTTGTAACGTTAGTGATAAGAATTATAAAAAGCACCGTTATATGAAACAAAAAAATAATAAAATTTAATCTGAAATAACTGTAATTAATTAAAATGGAAAGATTATGATTATCTCTTTCAAAGCGAGTGTCCCAATCCCTTCTATCATGAGATTTTAATTTTTCTAACTATACGAGTATTTCAGTGCTGAGAGAGTAAACAGCATCTTCACTTGATTACGGAGGACCGTATAAAACACAGTGTATTGTTCTTCTACGATGCTATGTAACGAAGGACCGGTAGAATAAACAAATTTAATATCTAACTCCTTTAAGTATCCTTCTCAAATATTGTTATCTATGATCCTCGGAAAACCTAAAGATAAAGTTGATTTTTTAAACATCCGGTACTTACGAAATCGGGTGTAAATGTGTGATAAGATATATGTTGGACAAACAAGAAGATCTATTTTAACTAGCTTTAAAGAGCATATTGCCCATTTTCGGTTGGATAGAATTGACATTTTAGTTATGGTCATGCTATTGATAAAAACAATCGCAGACTGGTTAGATCAGTCATTCATTTCAAATTCCTTGACATTCTTGAAAGTTTAGAAATTTATAAAAATAAAGATAAAATTATGAGTAATGACAAGGGTCCTATTCTACTCAGCGTCCTCTATTATTTAATTAAAAGAGAAGAGAATTAGATGTATGATGTCACAAAGTGATTTAAAATTATTAATCCCGTCATGTGACGCAGTCAAAATTTTAATTGTTATTTTGTTTACCTAATTTAATTTGTTTTTCTTTAGTTAATAATTAGTCTTGAAAATGATAGCTTCGCTATTGAAACTGGTTGGCTCTTTTGAATTTTAATTTGGTGATTTAGGTTTTTATTGACTATGTATAATACAAATTTATCACAAGCAAGATCCTACTAAATTATTATTAAAATAAATACGATCATTTTTTATTATTATACGACAGTTTTTAACCCTTAAAATGGCAGAGAGTATTTTCTTGAGGCAGGTATAGAGATGTGGCGAGCCGCAGTGAACACGAAATAGTGAATAACTGTTATTACTGCATACATTGTTTAATTTCACACACATTCAAGTAATTTCTTCTCATTCGTTTTCTTCTTTTTATTAAAGATATTAAATAAATTAAATCAAATTATGTATCCTATATGAGGTCCACCGCTGTGGTCTCAAGGTAGCGTGCTGCCTTGTCACGCAGCGGGTCCAGGTTCGATCCCCGGTCGGGGCAGTTTTTCTGGGTGAGGTTTTCATCGGGGTTTTTCCTCACCTTTAAGACAAATGTCAGGAAAACTTTAAAGTCCAAACGGTCCTCAAAATCATATGGCCATCATCATCATTATCATCTTCATCCTTCACCACTGTGGAAAGCAACGGTATGCTACAAAACCTACAATTTCCTAGTAACGCTGCAAGCATAGAATGAAAATGCTACGATTGCAGTGAAGGACCTGCCTTCGGGCAGAATTACTATGGATGGATGGATGGATGGATCCTATATGATGCAAAAATAGGAACATTAGAGAATTATATCAGAGAATTAGGATAGAGAAGAAAGGGTTATAGGCTAGGACAAACATAATTCGGAAGGAAAATTAGGATACGATTGTAGATTCAAGGAGTATATTAAATAGATGGAAAAGTTACTTTATCAGCTCTGAAATGTACATAAACAACAGGATATTGAACAATATACTTTACAGATATCAGAAATGCTAGTCGCAGAACCAAGGGCATTAGAGGTTGAAATGGCGTTAGAAAAATTTAAGTTGTATGAATCATCAGGTTCAGATGAGATCCCAGCAGAACTGATAAAATCAGGGGCAGAAAAATGTATGGACAAGATACGCCGGTTGCTTAGTATGATTTGTAAATCATTTGATTTCCAGGTGAATGGAAATATTCGATTATCGTACCAATCTATAAGAACGGAGATAAAAGTGATTGCAACAACTATAGAGACATCTCATTATTTTCAACTTCGTACAAAATTCTAACAAATATATTAGTAAGAGGGGTGAGGCAAGGATGTCCTCTATCACCTACCCTTTTCAACATCTACCTGGAAGACCTAATGAAGAACTGCTTCAGTAATACGGGAGGCGTAAACATGGGAGGAAGAAGAATAAATTGCATAAGATTTGCTGATGATATGGCTTGCTAGCAGAAGATGCAATAACATTGAGGAACATGCTGATGGAGCTGAATGATAAGTGCGAGGATTAAGGGATGAAGATAAATATAAATAAGACAAAGGTCATGTTTATAGGAAAGAAACCAAGGAAGATAAACATGAAGATTAAAGATGAGGCCATTGAGCAAGTGGAGAGCTTCAAATTCTTGGGTTGTACGATCAGTAATAACATGAACTGCAGTCAAGAAGTAAAGCAGAGTATAGCAATGGCAAAATAAGCTTTCAACAAGAAGAGAAGCATTTTCTGCGGACATATGGCAAGAGAATTAAGAAAGAGGCTAGTGAAGTGCTTTGTGTGGAGTGTAGCATTATATGGTGCAGAGACGTGGACATTACGACGGAATGAGGAAAAGCGACTGGAAGCTTTTGAGATGTGAATATGGGGAAGAATGGAACGTATAAAATGGACAGACAAAGTAAGAGATGAAGATGTGCTAGACAGAGTGGGTGAAAGAAGAACAATGCTGGAACTCATGAAGAAGAGGAAAAGAAATTGGATTGGCCACTGGCTAAGAAGAAACTGTCTGCTGAAGGATGCTCTAGAAGGAATGGTCAACGGAAAGAAAGTTAGAGGCAGAAAAAGACATCAGATGATAGACAATATTAAAATAAATGGATTGTAAGCAGATACAAAAAGGAAAGCTGAGTCAAGGAAAGAGTGGAGAATTCTGAGTTTGCAGTGAAAGACCTGCTCTTGAGTAGAACACTATGAATGAATGAATATTAGTAAGCAGACTTACTTCCTATATAGATGACATTCTAGGAGATTATCAATGTACGTAGATTTAGAAGATACAGGTTTACAACAGATCAGATTTTTAGTAGGCTATTTGGCAGCTTTTAGAAAAGAAATGGAAATATAATAGTACTGTACATCAACTCTACGTAGACTTCCAAAAGGCATACGATACAATTAAGAGGGAGAAGTTATGTAGTATACTATCTGGAGTTCGGAATTCTTAAAAAGTTAGTAAGACTTATGGGAATGTGTCTAAATGGCACCATGGGTGAGTGTAGGCAAACAGTTTTGGGATACTGTTGAAATCCACAATGGGTTGAAGCATGGAGATGCACTATCTCCTGTACTGTTTAATTTTGTACTAGAGCATGCCATTTAAACTTTAGGGAACGAGGAAGGCCTATAACTCAGCTATTAATTTATGCTGATGATCTCGTACTATTGAGCGATAGCGAGTAAATACTAAAGGCCAACACGCACCATTATTAAGTAACACTAACAATAGGGACTGAAAGTAAATATCAATAGAACTAGATATATGGCCACACATAGAAATGCATTAAATAATAGAAACGGGCAGCTAAACAAAATTCAAGGAAATGTTAAGGAAGTGGCTGCATTCAAATATCTTGCAACAATAATCACAAATAGGAATGAGATGCATAAAGAAGTTAAACATAGGCTCAACTCTGGAAATGCGTGCTATTGTGCATTACAGGGACTTTCGTCGTCCCACGTCCAATCAAAAAACGTTAAACTAAAAATATATATGTAAATAGTATTCTACCAGTTGTGTTATATGGGTACGAAACATGGACTCTTATTTTAAGTGAGGAAAGGGGACTACGAGTATTTGAGAATAAAGTTCTTAGAAAAATGTTTGAAACAAAAAGAGATGAACTGACAGGTGAATGGAGAAGACTACATAACAGTGAACTGCATGGTGTTCCTAGGAAGCCAGATATAATAAGAACATTAAAGTTTCATAGACTTGGATGGGCAGAACATGGGCACGAATGAGGAATGAAAGACGTGCATGGTAGCTTCTTGTAGGAAGACCAGAGGGAAGCTCCTAGTTGCTAGACCAAGAATGAGGTTGGAGAATAATATTAACTATGAATTGAGAGAAGTAGATTATGCAGGAAATGACTGGAAAACATGAGCTCAGGATATGGATGTATGGAGAGCTTGTGTGTGCGCGGCCATGAACCTACGGATTCGATATTAGCCAGTGTGTTAGTTAGTTAGTACATTAATTCATTAAAATAACCGATTATTTAATTAAATAATATGCAATAATTCATGGTACTTAATGAATTTTTAAAATTGTGGCAGGCTGTTTAACTAGACTTAATTGTGACAAATAATCCAGAGAAAGTAATAAGAAGTATCGGCTCCTGGAATGTCACCTAATTACATTGATTACCAGAGATGAAACCTCTCCTTCCAGTGACGCGAGGTTGACTAAGCTTCAACCATACAAGTAGAGGTCACTGTTTCCGAAAAGTGGTCAGATGTAAACAAGAACAGGTTTTAGACCCGGACTGTTGTTAAGTGTGAAAAGACGGTCCCCCCTGCTGCGCGCCTACAGATGCACTTCAGTAGTGTCTTATCTTGTCAGGCTATCCGAGGTAGGGTTGATTAGGAGGGGCGAAGCGTCAACTCACACCTAGGTGAGCACTTACTAATAGGCATGTTTCAGGCTGAGAGACAAAGTATACTTCGGTGGAACATATAAGGTACACATTAACAGTTAGGAATATTTGGAGTGAAATATGGTTATTCTGGATATCGTATACTGAACAAAACAGTTTAGCAATGTTTCTGTAACCAGATGATACAGAAAACTAATCTAATCCCCTTCCCTCTGACGTCATGTACAACGGTCGCATCAACCATACGCTGATATCGTGTTTACCAAGGATTTGTTCTATCTGTATTGATTACATTAAATATTCCTTTCAATGTCATAGACTTTTCTTAAGATGTTAACTTACAGAGACTTAAAACTCATTGATCAAAACCAATTAATTGACAACGCACTTAAATTATCTTGAGCGATTGAAAGATATAGGCCTATGGACGAAATTTTAATTATTTAATGGCATGGTGACACAGATATACAACAAACACGCATCTCTCAAAACAAAAAGAATCACCAAACCTCTAGGATGACAGACACAATGAAATCTTTTATGACAGAAACAGACTCAGTTTATCTAAAGCATCGGCAGAATAAGTTCGTAGTTAACTAACAAATGTTTACATAACTCTACTAAACAGGCTGTAAGAAACGCGAAAATACGACAGCTTACTCCCCTATCTTACCTATTATCACAATAAAAGAAACAAGGAAAAGCATTAAATTCCTGGGCACAAGCACTAACAAGTCTTCTCTCATAATACTCGATGACTTAAATATATACTTTTGTACTTCTCCTGCCGAAAGTTTTATTAAATAACAAACCATTGATTAATTGGACGGCTATGTGCAACAACCGGCTTTACGCCATTATGTGGTTCCGAGAAAAATGCGATTATTTTTGTTTTTACATTTTAAACTCCAGCAAGAGTTATTTAATTATTTTAGACTTGATAATCACTTATATTATAATATTGTACATCCTGATTCGTACTGTATGAGTAAAAACAATTTATATTTATTTTAACCGTGAATATTCCAAGACTACACTTAGATGTAATGAGAATGATTTCATAATCGTTCGGCAACAACATATTACGCGCCGCAAGAGGGCGTATACACTGTTGATGCGTATTGGTATGGGATATTTCATTACGTATCAATCCGCCAGGCGTCAAGGTAAAAAACACTTATACTGTTGATCTAAAATATTGTATCATAGTATTAGTAGTGTTTGTTAGCACAATCATTTATTATTGATATGTGTTTATGTGTTGTATTGATTTGCATTATTTAATAGCCTACATATAACGTTATGAAATGTGCGTGATAAATTAATAATGTTCTCTAAATAAACCCAATGTTTTCATAAATTACTGTATATAAAAAATACATAAAAATGGAGGGAAAAACAAAGGAAAACAGGCATGCTGTAACAGTTTTGTGAAATCATTTTCTTTTTTTTAAATTTTTGATAGTAAATAATATCGATAGCCATCCATCAACTTGCACACTAAATGTTTGTATCGAACTGTAATACGTTTTTAAAAGGCATATACATGACTAGAGCGAGGACTTTTATGAAATTTCATCATGTTTTAAACTATTAGTCAGAGAGCGCTGAGACAAAGTATCTTTATATTTTATGATAGGCTATATATAATCAAATAAGACCTTCATATTTTTTCATATTTCATTATATTCTGGCGAAATGTTCATATTTTAGCAAAAAAATGATATTCCTTCATATTTTTCAACTTTCAATTTCTTTAAAAAAAGTTTTTACTAATCGGTTAAAAAGTTTTTGAAGTGACTAGTTTTGACATTTTTTGACATTGTAATATGGTAGACAGGCGAAAATTCCTCAGTATCCTATCTGGAACAAGATAAATAGATTTGATAAAAGAAAATAATTGAAAAAAGGAGACAAGTGGAGGCTTTTGTCCGAAACTACAGAACAAGAACAGGGATTTCCTAATCTGTGACAAGAACATGAATAAGTACAATAAGAATGATAGAATAATAACCGCCTATTTTTTTCTCTACTTAAGGACATTCCATATTTTGTGAATGGATTACATTATTTTTATTCTCCTTTAGCCTCCATTTTTATGGGACTTGAATTTCCCATGGATTCTACAAACTAATGAGCAGAGAAAGTAACTCTGAATCGCAAAAATTTAGGTAAACACTGGGAGTTAGGTAACCGTGTGCCATAGCCTCCTACAAAAAATCATAAGAAAAGGGATATCCCCCGGAACAAGTTTATTTACACCATCAGAAATCGAAACCGGATCGCCACGCGCTGGAGTAGATTAATACTTTATTTATATACCACAGATTTTCAATGTTTAATACATATTTGTGTGCCTAAAGTTTTATTTTCAAGTTTATTTTCCTTCTCCACTAGTCCTTATCGATCCACTTCATGTCCTTATTTCTTGCATCAATGAGTTTCGAGGTCTTCCTTTCTTTCTTCTTCCAGGTGGAAACCATTCCAATGTTCTTCTGAGTAACCTTCTTTATTTAATTCATCGTACATGCCCATACAAATTTAACTGTTTTATATATATATATATATATATATATATATATATTGTGTGTGGTGTGTGTGTGTGTGTATGTATGTATGTATGTATATCTGTATATCTGCCTGTCCTTAATAGAATTTTAAACCGTTTCAAGCGATCTTCGTGAAAATTTGTATACACAAGGTTTCAGAAGCGGCGAGTGTTTAGCTGTTATCTATTATGTTCCAAACTCATTAGTTGTAGGAGTTCACCTAAAACGGAAATTGAAAAATCGTTCTTGTGATCGCAATTTTCGATGCTTCACAATAAAACTCGGAATATCCTATTAAAACAAACCGAACGTTAGAAGTTGCGATTTACTTGAAATCTGAAATAAAAAATGCCTATACAACTGGACCGATTTTGAGGAAATTTTTTGCATGTGTTTGAGTGTGACCTTAGATTGCTTATATTCACAATTGGATCCTCTAAAACCATTAGGTGTAGGATTTCACCTGAAGTGGAAATTTAAATAATCGCTGTAGCGGTAACAATTTTCGAGGTTTCATAACGAAACTCAGGATGTCCTATTAAAGTAAACTGAGGTAGGTTTTGTTAAAAAATGAACAAAATCACACAATTAGAAGTGGAAATTTACTTGGGATCTCAAATTAAAAACTGCCTAACTCCTGGACCGATTTTGATTAAATTTATTGTGTGTGTTTGAGTACACCCCTGGATAGTTTTAATTCACAACTGGACCCGGTAAGTGGCTTGCAATCAGTAATAGGATTTCTTTATGTCATCTACGTTACCCACATATTCCGCACGACAACAATGTGACGTCATAATGCATGCTTCTTGAGCTACAACAGATGACAGTGAGAAGTTTTCTTGCGAACTAATTAATTAGTGAATTTTATGGAAAAAAAAGTAACTTATATTTTTATCATCCGGCCATGACACGGGAATTGAACGTTCGGGCAAGACAACGTCTTCTAGGATCGCTAGTATCTTATATATTGTACTATTGAATATTTAATATTCATTTTTTTCTCGTATGACTTTATTTTATTTTTTTAATTATGAACATCTTGCAGCTCCCCTCAAGAAGTCCATTTCATTCCGGCCTTAATCCTTTAGGCTTTTTTTGCATTGTAATTTTTCTATGATGAACAGGGAGCTGGCTTGATGCACCAACTCCCACTTGGAGGACCAGGTGTTTTTTTTCGCGAAGGTTTTCTTCCTCTAGACTTCGTCAAACCAATGACGAACTGCAAGGCAGCAGTATCTGTACCCTAGATAAGGAGTCCTTGCTGGGTTCTATCAGCCGGGCGAGCTGAACCCAGATTTTTTAACTAGGTTATTACTCCCTCAATATTTTTCAACTTGGCTTGGGACATTTTTGGCGGGTTTATATTAATAATAATAATAATAAATAATAATAATAATAAAATAATAATAATATAATAATAATAATAATAATAATAATAATAATAAACAATACAATCCGTCCGACTGAACGCTGTGAATTCAATTTATTAAATCAATGCAAGGATTATAAATAAAATACTTAAAATAAGAGCAGAAGCAATACTAGAAGAAGAACAAGGTGGCTTTAGAACGGAGCGATTAAAAACAGATAATTTATTCATATTACAGGAAATATTTGAAAAAAGGAGAGAACATAAGCTACAGACACATGTTGTTTTATTAATTTTGAGAAGGCATTCGATCGTGTGGATAGAGGTAAGTTATGGAAAATTATGGAAATACATGGCTTCCCCGCAAAATTAATTTATGTGATACAAAGTTTATATGAAAAATCTCAAACTATAATAAATATAGGCACATCAAAGAGCGAACCAATTTTAATAAATAGAGGTGTAAGATAAGGGTGTAGTTTATCACCTACCCTTTTTAATTATATATTAATGACATCATCCAAAATTGGAAAAGTAATGTTAATGTAGGTATAAGAATGGGCCATTTAAAAATATTAAATGTTTTAATGTATGCTGACGATGTGGTTATTATTCAAGAAAATGAATATAATTTACAGTACTCTTTACATCAATTAAATCAGTTATATCAAGAATATAATATTAAAATATCAAAGGAAAAAAACGAAAATAATGGCATTTTGAAGAAGTGAACATATAAGATGAAAAATCATAGTTGACAACAAACATCTGGAACAAGTAACACATTTTAATTATCTGGGTTGTAATTTTACTATAAACACAAAAACTGAAAGAGACGTAAATGTGAAACTGTCAAGATTCCAAATTGTATGTGGAACTATACATAAAATATTAAAGAACAAAACAAGAAGAGATACTAGAATATAGTTTTATAAAGTATTGGCAGTTCCTGCATTATTTTATGGAAGTGAAACTTGGGTAATGCCCAAAAAATTAGAAAGTAGAATACAAAGTGTAGAAATGAACTTCCGTAGAAGAACAAAATGCTGAACAAGAATGGATCGGTTAAAGAATGAAGATATAGGAACAGAGTTAAATATATATCCATTAAATGATAAAATCAAAGGATATAGACAAAAATGGTTTAGACATGTAGAAAGAATGAACATAACAAGATTACCAAAAACAACATTTAACTACAAGCCAAGAGGTTCAAGGAATGTAGGAAGGCCAGTAAAAGAATGGACAGAACAATAGTAAGGCGGGACAGCCAATTTGCCTAGCCCGTGAAGTGAATAATAATAATAATAATAATAATAATAATAATAATAATAATAATAATAAATAATAATAATAATAATAATAATAATAATATAATAATAATAATAAATAATATAATAATAATAAAAATAGTACAATTACTGGCTAATTTAATATTAAAATAACATCCCGTTGGGATGAATTAACATGAACTCCACCTACCATGGACCTGACATTGTATTAACTTGAAATGGCTCGTTAATAGAGGTATCAATATTTAATTTAGAAGTACGGTTTTTGCACGCTAGGATGACACTATTTTCTTTGCTTGGTGCAAGCGCGTCGTGGCCAAGTGATAAAAAAAGCAAGTGGAACAAGTGAATTAGGAACGAGCGCAGTTGTTGTTTACTTGTCACTTTGCTGTTTATTGCCAAAACAAACAACCAGCAAATAACGGTCCACATCCCAAAGGATTTAAACTTCCTATACTTCCCTGAGGGAAGTCTTTGACAATTACTAACTGTATGAGACGAAGCCAAAATTTCACTACCACGTCCGCCAGTAGTGTGATTACTTATTTCACAAAGAAACAATTATATTGTCAGAAACTATCATTATCAAAACTGATAGTTGAACAGAAAATGAGATCTATTTACACTCTGAACAACAATTTGATTTGTAATCAAATATACAGTCAGGCGATTTAACATAACTGGATAATGACTAAATCTAACTCACTGGCATCATCGAACCCTGAGGTTCATGGCCGTACGGACATAAGCTCTCCGTGCATTCCTATCCTGAACTAATGTTTTATAATCATCCCTGTATGATCTACTTCCCTCAAATCATGGTTAATATTATTCTCTCACTTAATTTTTGGTCTTCCGATTGGATGTTGTTTTCCTCTGGTTTTTCTACAAGAAGCTTCAATGCACATCTTCCATTCCCCGTCCGTGCCACATGTCCTGCCCATCGCAGTCTAAGGACCGTAACTGTTCTTATTATATCTGGCTTGCATTAACGAACATGTAGTTCACTGTTATGTAAATCTTCTTTGTCTGTTCATCTCTCTTTCGTCCGAAAATGTTCCTAAAAACTTTATTCTCAAATACTCGTAACCTCCTTTCCTATAACTTGATTATATAATTTCATTTTAATTATAATATACTTTTATCTTGTGATTACAAATGATTGGAGCGATTTCCCATTGATTTTATTGTAGACGAGACTTGATTTGACATATCTTCATTAGAACTTTAAAGTTATGTAAAAAAACTCATAAGGTTTTTTTTTTGTTTTCTCTCGCAGCCGTGTTTCAGCTTTAAACCGAGAGAGCGCAGCAGTTATCAAAGATGGCGACAGGCGAGGAGAAAGCATATGCTGTGCTTGAATTTCATTCAACTCAATCTGTGATAACTGTGCAACGACACTTCAGAACGAAGTTCGAGAAAGATGCACCGAGTGCCAACTCCATTCGGCGATGGTATGCGCAATTTAAAGCTACAGGATGCCTCTGTAAAAGGAAATCAACGGGTCGTCCTTCAGTGAGTGAAGAAAAGGTTGAGAGTGTGCGGATGAGTTTCACACGTAGCCCACAGAAATCAACACGAAAAGCGAGCAGAGAGCTGAACATTCCACAACCGACCGTTTGGAAGATCTTGCGGAAAAGATTGAAGCATAAACCTAACCACTTGCAATTTCTACAAGCCCTTACGCCCATTGACAAAGTGAGTCGGTTTGAATTTTGTACACAAATGCAGCAAGTTTATGGATGAGGATGGTTTTTTGTGAGAAACTTGTCTTCAGTGACGAAGCAACATTCTTTGTGAATGGCAAAGTGAACAAACACAATGTGCGAATCTGGGGCACAGAAAATCCCCGCGTTATTGTGCAGCACATTCGCGACTCCCCAAAAGTTAGTGTGTTCTGTGCGGTTTCTCAGTTCAAAGTTTATGGCCCTTTTTTTTTTCTTCTGCGAGCAGAACGTTACAGGACACGTGTACCTGGACATGCTGGAAAATTGGCTCATGCCGCAGCTGACGACCGACAGTGAGACCTTCATCTACCAGCAGGATGGTGCTCCACCACACTTCCATCACGATGTTCGTGAATTTTAAACATGAGATTGCCAAACCGATGGATCGGTCGCAGTGGAGAGAATGATCAGAAATTGTTGTCATGGCCTCCACGCTCCCCCGATTTGACGCCGTGCGATTTTTTGTTTGGGGGTATGTGAAAGATTCAGTGTTTGTGCCTCCTTTACCAGTAGACTTACCAGAACTGCGAGCTCGCATAATCAATGCCTTTGAACAAATTAATAGGGACATGTTACGTCGAGTATGGGACGAACTTGATTACAGACTTGATATCTGCAGAATCACCAAGGGGGAGCATATGGAGCACCTGTAACATCTCAAAAAAAACCTGGGAAGTTGCTCTATGTATCTGTAAAAGTTCGTGAAAATATGTCGAATACTACAGCTACCATAAAATCATGAAATCGCTCCAATCATTTGTAATCACCCTGTACTTTTATCTTGTGTCATTAATCTTGTCAATATTTCCCATTGTTTAGGTTGAAGACAAGACTTGACCAGTATAAATGCATTATTATTATTATTATTATTATTATTATTATTGTTATGATTATTATATTACGATTATTATTAAACTGTAGTGTTGTGATGTATTAATAACGATACATTTTAAATATCACGGATAGAAAATCAACTTTACGTATTAAAATAAATTAACAGATATAATTTATTATTATTAATAGGCTATTATTATTTTAGATTATATTAAAACTCAGCAATTAAGACGGTACGGATATGTCCAGAGAATGGAAGAGGATCGACTACCAAAATCTGTTTTGGAATGGAAACCTGACAGAAGACGAAGCAGAGGAAGATCTAAAACCTCCTGGAGTCAGGGAATATGTTTATATATGAAGGAGAAACATCTACAACCAGGAGATTAGATGGACCGACAAAATTGGCTATTAGGAATCGGACGATGTAAAAGACATTAATCAACCGATGATTTATCTACTATTATTATAATTATTATTATTATTATTATTATTAATATTATTATTATTATTTATTATTATTATTATTATTATTACATAGTTAGCCATAAGGTACCTCACAGAGGCGATTTGGCGATATATCACTCGCTGCGGGTAAATGAAAGTAACTAATTTAGCTTGGTTAAAACACTCATATTAGGGAGCACTTTAATCCCCACCCGGGGGAAGTATGGAATATATAGATTATTATTGTTATTATTAAGACAGATTTTAGAAAAGAAACGGGGATATAATGGTACTGTACATCAACTATATGTAGACTTCAAAAAAGCATATGATTAAATTAAGAGGGAGAAGTTATATAGTATCCTGCTGGAGTTCGGAAATCCTAAAAAGTTAGTTAGACTTATACGAATGTGTCTAAATGGCTCAAAGAGTAGGGTGCGTGTAGGCAAACAGTTTTCAGACACTTTTGAAATCCAGAATGGTTTGAAGCAAGGAGATGCACTATCTCCTCTACTATTTAATTTTGTACTAGAGCATGCCATTAAATCTTTAGAGAATGAGGAAGGCTTACAACTGAATGGCATTAATAAGCTGTTAGTTTATGCTGATGATGTAGTATTATTGGCCGATAGCGAGGAGATACTAAAGGCCAACACGCACACACTATTGAGTAACACTAAGAAATTAGGACTGGAGGTAAATATCAGTAAAACTAAATATATGGTCACACGTAAAAATTCAGTATATAATGGAAATGGACAGCTAATGACAAATGAGGGAAATTTTGAGGAAGTGGCTGAATTCAAATACCTAGGAACAATAATCACAAATAGGAATGAGATGCACAAAGAAATTAAACATGGCTCAATTCTGGAAATGCGTGCTATTATGCATTGCAGAGATTTTTGATGTCCCAACTCCTTTCAAAAAACGTTAAGCTGAAAATATATAAAACTATTATTCTACCAGTTATATTATATGGGTGCGAAACATGGACTCTTACTTTAAGGGAGGAATGGAGATTACGAGTATTTGAGAATAAAGTTCTTAGGAAAATTTTTGGACCAAAGAGAGATGAACAGACAGGTGAATGGAGAATACTACATAACAATGAACTACACGGTCTTTATAGGAAGCCAAATATAATAAGAACAGTTAAGTCTCATAGACTGCGATGGGCAGGACATGTTGCGCGTATGTGGAATGAAATATGTGCATGGAAACTTCTTGTAGGAAAGCCAGAAGGAAAACGCCCAGTTGGTAGACCAAGATTGAGGTGGGAGAACAACATTAACTATGATTTGAGGGAAGTAGATTATACAGGGAATGATTGGAAAGCATTAGCTCAGGATAGGGATGTATGGAGAGCTTATGTCCGCGCAGCTGAACCTACGGGTTCGATAGTGCCAGTGAGTAAGTAAGTAAGTATTATTATTATTATTATTATTATTATTATTATTATTATTATTATTATTATTATTATTATTATTATTATCATTAACTGATTAGCTATCTAACTCACTGGCTCTGCCCAACCCATATGTTCACGACCGCGCGGATAGAAGCTCTCCATACATCTCTATCTTGAACTAATGTTTTCCAATCATCTTCTGTATAATCAACCTCCCTCAAATCATGGATAATGTTATTCTCCAACCTCATTCTTGGTCTACCAACTGGGCGTTTTCCTACAAGAAGCTTCAATGCAACTCCTTCATCCCCCTTTCCTGCCACATGTCTTACCCATCACAGTCTATGAGACTTAACTGATCTTATTATATCTGGGTTCCTACATAGGGATGTTAGGGTAATGTGTACCCTTCTGTTTGAGTGGACCATGTTAATAAGTTCTTTAATTTGTGCTGCCCTCGAACAGAAAATATTTTAACTTCTTCCCCTCATCAACTTTGACGGGTTCAAGGCCAGTTTCTTCTATTTCTTTGTGCGAAGATGGATTTATTTGTGATATTTATGAAAATGGCCACTTTTCAAGCTAAGAATCAGTTCTTAAATTCTGCTATTGAATATTACAAATGTTGGAAAAACTCCTAAATATATTATATTATGTAGATACTGTTTTAATATACTGACGGGTTTGGTTTGATATTATGTGACATGGTGGCTATATAAAATAATTAAACATAATAAAGGAATTCGGTTATTGTGGACCCTCCACGGGGACCTGGGTCCACTTTACACGAATACGTATATTTTTTCTATGAGGATGTTATCTCTAAAACCCTTCACTTTATTATTTTTATTAAAACCCTTGTAAATTTACTAAACCCAAAGACCGACGCTTTCTACAGTTGAATGACGTGTGAATGTTATAATCAAAATTAATTTTTCAAAACATTAAATAAATATTAACGCTTTTTAATTATGATCAGTCATAAATATTTTCAGATAATCTGTGCCTGCCTGTATAAATTAATAGAGTAAATAAAATTAAAAGTTGACTGAAAGCTAATGTGGTAGTTTTCAATTTTATTTGAACAAGTAAATAAAATTAAAAGTTGACTGAAAGCTAATGTGGTAGTTTTCAATTTTATTTGAACAAGCATATATTTTGAATATATATATATATATATATATATATATATATATATATATATATATATATATGAGGAATTATGTTTTGAGTTATATGTTCTAATAAACTTGAAGTCACTAACTATAGAAAAAAGTAACTTACGTAAACAACAAGCGCTTCAGGGCGAAGATGATGCTTATTGAAGAAAATAGAGTAAGGGAACATATTTAAAAGGATATCACGCGAAAATCAGGATGAAAATATGCAAAACACTCACTAATGATCCAATACCGGTAAAAATACCGCTTCTATCAAATGTAGAATTACAAACCAACCACATAACTTGGGCTAGGATTTATATATATTATAAGTCAAGGTAGTATTACAGATATCATGTAATATTCAACTGTTTGTATGTGGAATAAGACAAAAGACAGGCAGAAGTCTTACTTCTCATTATACTATGTTGCATTCTTAAATTTTAGCACGTAAACTCCTAACCCTACCCATGATCTTGTAAAATATTGTCACAGAAATTGTTTTAAAATGATATTTGAGTTTGTAATCACATTTACCCATCACTTAATGGATGATATTTATTATGCAGTCCTAGTGGATAATATCAGCTGGAAGTCGTTGGTTTGAATTCGCACAACCGCATGTATGTACGCATGAATGGTAACACAAAATGTGGACCACTGTTGATGAGGTTCTCCCTATGCTCTCTATGTAATTATCATATTTCTATTTAACAGAGATTCGAACCAGATTCATTAGCAAATCAACGCAATTGCTTTAATTGCTATAGGGTGAATAATAATCAGGTCATGTGATCTCACTACAGGCCTTAGGAGTTCCTTGGGGCTATATAGGAGTATAAGGCTCCCATCTTTTTTAGATAATCAGTCGAGTTGTCAGCTCTGCGTGACGGCCGCCTTTATCTCCTGAAATGCGACTGGGTCTCATTTCTGTTGTAGACTGAGTCGACCCAGGGCTATAATGCCGCAAGATAAAGTTTAATAGTTAAAAATCCTGATACCATCATGATTTGAACCCAAGATCCTCCGACTTGTAGTGTAATGCATTAATTGACTAAGCTATGGAGTGTACCCTGTGTATAAAAATCATATCAATAAATATACTTGAGAATTATAGTTCTCTTAAAATTACAACTTGCAAGGAATTCGCATCTACTGTGTAATGTTTATTGTGCATTCCACAGGGTTCGGGTGTATGTTCGGCTGTACGACCTCATTATAACACGATATTTATTTCTGAAAATTGGAATCCAAAAATCGTGACTCGTCTTAAATTCGTCGAATATGAAATAAGTCCAATGAAGATTATATTTTAACGTTGCAAAGGGCCAGTTTAAGAAAATGAGATTAAGCATTTGATCTAGATTAAGTCCTATATAAACCACATCCTCTGATTTGTGTTTCACCACCAGTTCAATCGAAGTTATTTACTCACTATACATTAAAAATTTACTCTTTCATTCTGGCCACATTTACTGTCATATATTTTTAGTTTCTACACGAGAAATTACAAAATAGCTCCTGCATTTAATGAAGTTGCTTAACAAGTACAAACAGTTGAAGAGGATAATGTTAAATATGTACCAAGATGGAGAAGAATGTGAGGAATATGACGATGGAGAATCATTTTACTAGAATTAAATTTTAGTCTGATACATTTGATTACCGAGCAATTCAGTATTAACTGAATTACATGGTAACTGATGTAACAATTGGAACAAAATATCATTTTAATTTGTTTAGAATTCAGATAATAAGATATTACTTTTTCTCTCCAAAACAGTTTTATATATATATATATATATATATATATATATATATATATATATATATGGGTTTCAATGTATTTAACAGAAAATATAGTGTTTCTATATTTAATATTTGTAGGGTGTATTTAAATACATGGTTTTATATCTGTAACTGACGTAACTGTAGAACAACATCATATCTTGTCACAGTGATAGTAAAATAATAATCTCTGTGTAGTTTTCAATCTTATTTTAACAAGCATCTGTAAATGTAGCATATATAGGAGGAGTTACAAAATACGCTTTGAGTTTTACATTTTAATATACTTTAGACACTAATTAAACAAAGTAAAGGTAACTGACGTAACAACTAACGATTCTGTTTGATGTAATAGTTTTAATTAAAATAAATATCAAATCTTTGTTACGTATAAGTTTTTTCATATTCTACAATTTTTTTTTTATGTAGGCATTTGAAATTCTTTTTAATAATCCATATAGGCTTATCATTTTGGGAAGCAGGAAAAAAACTTTAATTTCCATGTGTTATGTCAAATTGTACTTTAAATCACAATTATTATTATTATTATTATTATTATTATTATTATTATTATTATTATTATTATTATTATTATTATTATTATTATTATTATTATTATTGTTCAATGGTCGCGCAGTATATATTGTTAAACAGGAAGAACAGGTAAAAAAAAATGATGGGAGATTTCAAGAAGTAGCAGAATTGAAGCGTCCTGGAAACGTTTACAAACAGGAATGAGGTGCAGAAAGGAACATTAAACTTACTCTCAGCTCTGGTATTA